>VTFQ01000021.1:33982732-34245499 GCA_036281575.1 Ancherythroculter nigrocauda
GGTAGATGGACGGCGAGGGTGAGGTTTTGAGCTTGAGTTGACGGCAGAGGGCACCGGAGATGAAGTTCCCGGCTGACCCTGAATCGAGGAGCGCGACAACTGGAACAGATACATTTACAGCAGTAAGGTTTACAACAGTGGTGAGTGGTTTCATCTTTTTTATGGAGGGAATGATGGCACTCACCAGAGGTCTTGGAGGGCGGATTGGGCATGCAGAGAGCACATGCCCAGGAGAACCACAGTAGAGGCATAAATTCAGGGTCAGCCTTCGTTGACTTTCGGTAGGGGAGAGACGAGAGTTGTCAATTTGCATGGGTTCGCTGGCTGGTTCTGGGGAGCTGACGGGTTCGAACCGACGGAGGAGGGAGTGTGGAAGTGGCTGGCCCTGGTGTTCTTCGAGACACGACTGCATACGAGTGCCTACGCGGATGGCGAGTTGGATGAAGCGTTCGAGGCCGATGGTGTCCTCGTATGCAGCGAGATGCAATCGCAACTTCAGCTCCAACCCCTGGTGGAAAGAGGTGATGAGGGCTTGTTCATTCCATCCGCTGCTGGAAGCCAGAGTACGGAACTGCAAGGCATAATCACTCACAGAGTTAGATCCTTGTTTCAAATTATAGAGTTTCTCACCGACTGATGAATCCGAGAGGGGTTTTCCAAAGACTTCGCGGAAATGAGAGACGAAGGCTGGATAGGATTTCACCACGGAGCCTTTCTGAATCCAGAGTGCGTCCGCCCAGCGGAGAGCTTGGGTCTGGTTGGCTCATGCTAATATCCTGTCGTTTTGAAGGTCCGGTCTTCTGTTACAATACAGACGGCACGGAGGCAGATGTAAAAGCAAGTATGGCAGTTTTATTGATATCAGCAGAGATCAGGTGAGTAAATGGTAAATGGAGAGTTTGATGAGATGATAGTAGAATGATACTGTCCTTTGTGGTTTGTAGATGGAGTTCTTGGAAGATGATCCAGATGACTGAAGACGGGGAACACTCACACACACGGAGAAGCACACAGGAGGATGACTGGAGACACTGGAGACACTGGAGACACTGGAGACGTTGGAAGCAGGTAAGTAGCAGATAGGAGTCCTTGAGGTAAGTATACATTAGTCTGTGATACGTATGAGACCGGACCATGACTGTGTGTGTGAGTGTGGCAGATATAGTGCTGGTGATTGCTGTGATGATGACGTGCAGGTGGCGGTGATTAGAACTCCGGTGATTGGGTGCGTGGGTATTGCAGGGAGGTGGAACCTGACGTGTCTGTGACACAAACATTGTTAAAACCCTTTCTAAAGATCTGCAAATCTTATTTGGATTTTTTTTTTTTAACAACAAATCCAGTTGTAGCCTATATAAATATTAATTACATTAAATGTTATAACAAGTACAGAAGTAATTACTCTATGAATTCTCTAAAATACTCTAAAATTGAAAAGACATTTAAAAATTCAAAACAATGTGTGAAAAGAAGCAATGCTAAATGTGAGGTTCTGAGGTAAATATTAAAACAGGGCCTTTGGCACTCGGGAACAGCCTTCATGCATGTCCAGATCACACACTGGAATCAGTTCTTCCAGAGACTTCCGGTTCAACGCTGCTCAACGCTGCTGCCTGCTGTCTGACCTACGCTCGGAGCTTCGTGGAGTTTATCCTAAATCCTTCTCTTTATTCCTATTCACATAATATAACTTTCTTATTTTTCACTAGATTACTTAACCTTGTCGATTTAATGGCGGATTTATCCGATGTATGTTATTCTGATCTGTCCTCGCCAGATCGGGAAGCTGTGGAGACGTTGCTGCCCGGCATTCATCGATCCACCGCGAGGTACAGCGTCCCGCACATCACCCTTGCCCCAGGCACCGGGAAGCGACCGAGACATCCAGCCAGCGAGTCCCGTGTGCGTTGCAGTTTTTCGGACGGCGTTCATCAAACACACGGTCAGTCATGTCCGACGATTATCATGTGTATTAAATGCAACATGTACAGCTTAGCTCTTTCTGTCAGCAGTGAGACTTACACATGTGATAAATGCAGGGATATTGTCAGGCTGACAGAGAGAATCTCAGAATTAGAGACACGCATCCAAACTTTAATTGAGGATAGTGAGAATGAAAGGGCCTTAGATACTGCTTTGGATGCGACTAGCCTAGTAAACACTGCACATTCGGTTCCGGTTGTAGAAGCCACGCAGCAGGCTAACTGGGTGACTGTGAGGCGGCATAATGGCAAGAACAAACACCACTCTTCCGTTCCGATTAGAACATCAAACAGGTTCTCCCCACTCAGTGACGCACCCACTGAGAATCCTGTTGAAAGTGCCCTAGTTATTGGCGATTCTATTACACGGAACGTGAAAATAGAGACACCAGCCACCATAGTCACATGTTTGCTGGGGGCCAGAGCACCTGACATCAAAGCAAATTTAAAAGTGCTGGCTAATGCTAAACGTAAATATTCTAAAATCATTATCCACGTCGGCACAAATGATGTTCGACTTCGCCAGTCGGAGATCACTAAAATTAACATTAAAGAGGTGTGTGAACTCGCAAATTCAATGTCAGCAGAAGTAATTTGTTCTGGCCCTCTTCCTGTTCGTCGGAGTGATGAGATAGTTAGCAGGTTATCATCACTCAATGGCTGGCTGTCTAAGTGGTGTCCGCAGAATAATATAGGTTTCATAGACAATTGGAAAAGCTTTTGGGGCAGACCTGATCTGTTGAAAAGAGATGGTATTCATCCCTCCCGGGATGGTGCTGCTCTTCTATCTAGAAATTTGGCAAATAGTCTTAGAGCTGAAACATGACAAACCAGGGCCCAGATCAGGACGCAGACAAACTGGCTAAACCGACCGTCTGCTAGCCGCCTCACGTCACAGAACTCAAATAATTCACAGCACATAGAAACTCTTTCACCTAGATATTATCACATAGAGACTGTGTCTGTACCTCGAACTAGTAAATACAAAAAACTTCCGAAACCTTTTAAGGGTAAAAATTTAATTGATGTTCAAAAAATGAAAATCACAGATAAATCAGATAAACAAATGATAAAGCTTGGGTTACTGAATATTAGATCTATTTCTTCAAAAGCACTTATTGTAAATGAAATTATCACAGACAATAAACTAGACTTGCTGTGTTTGACAGAAACCTGGCTAAAACCAGACGATTACATTACTTTAAATGAATCTAGTCCTCAAGGTTATGATTATCGACACAATCCTCGACAGAAAGGCAAAGGGGGAGGTGTTGCTGTAATTTATAGTAATATATTCAGAACAATTCAAAAGAATTTCAAATATAATTCCTTTGAAGTGATGGTGCTTTATGTAACATTATGTAAGTTGACATTTGTGTTGGCTACTGTATACAGGCCACCAGGGCACCATACTGACTTTATCAAAGAATTTGCTGATTTTCTATCAGAGTTAGTACTGGCTGCGGATAAAGTCCTTGTTGTTGGTGATTTTAATATCCATGTAGATAATAATAAAGACGCATTTGGATTGGCATTTGCAGACATTTTAAACTCTATTGGAGTTAGACAACACGTGTCAGGACCCACTCATTGTCGTAATCATACCTTAGATCTAATACTGTCGCATGGAATTGATATTGATGCTGTTGAAATTCTACAGCTGATGATATATCAGATCATTATTTAGTCTCGTGTATAATACAATTAGCCAAGGCTACAAAACCACCACCCAGCCATAAATATTGTAGAACCATCACGTCTACCACTAAAGATTGCTTTATAAATAATCTCCCCAAGCAGTTTCATCGCCTTAGTATACCTGACAACTTAGAAGAACTCGATGCTGCAACAGAAACTATTGGCTCTCTCTTCTCCAGCACATTAGATGCAGTCGCTCCTTTACGTCTAAAGAAGATTAATGAAAACTAATCCAACGCCGTGGTATGATGAGCACACTCGGGCTCTAAAACGAGCTGTTAGAAAAGCTGAACGTAGTTGGAAGAAAACAAAACTAGAAGTTTTTCGCCTTTCGTGGAAAGAAAAAATGATTGAGTACAGAACGGCTATAAGAAATGCTAGATCTACTTATTTTTCAAATCTCTTAATAGAAAACAAACATAATCCTAGGTATTTATTTGACACTGTGGCTAAATTAACTAGAAACAGAGATTCAACTGCTGACGTTTCCACAGAGCACAGCAGTAATGACTTTATGAACTTCTTTACTTGCAAGATTGATAATATTAGAGAGAAAATTAAAAACATGCAACCGTCTACAGTTTCGCTTCAGACAGTGCACTGTAGTGTCCCTGAGGTAAAACTAGAATCATTCGCTGCTATAGGAGAGGAAGAATTATCTAAACTTATCAAATCATCAAAATCAACGACATGTATGCTAGACCCAATGCCGACTAAACTACTGAAAGAAATGCTTCCAGAGGTCGTAGGTCCACTTCTTGATATAATTAATTCATCCTTAACACTAGGATACGTGCCAAAAACCTTTAAGCAGGCTATTATTAAACCTCTTATTAAAAAACCTCAACTAGATCCGAGAGATTTAGTAAATTACAGGCCAATATCGAATCTACCTTTTCTGTCAAAGATACTAGAAAAGGCAGTTTCAACACAACTGTGCTCCTTTTTAGAAAGAAATGGAATCTGTGAGGATTTCCAGTCAGGATTTAGACCATACCATAGTACTGAGACTGCTCTCATTAGAGTTACAAACGATCTACTCCTATCATCCGATCGTGGCTGTATTTCTCTATTAGTGTTATTAGATCTCAGTGCTGCTTTTGACACTATCGATCATACCATTCTTTTAAAAAGACTTGAAAACTATATTGGCATATACTGGCTATACTGATGAAACCTACAAATTCACAAAACTAACAGAATGCATAGCTGACATTAAAAAATGGATGACAAGAAATTTCTTATTATTAAATTCAGAAAAAACTGATATACTAATCTTTGGACCAAAAACTTCCTCACGAAAAAACCTTGAATACTCTCTAACACTTGACGGGTGCTCCATTAAATCTTCATCCTCAGTTAGGAACTTGGGTGTGTTCTTTGATACCAATCTTTCATTTGAAAGTCATGTTTCTAGTATCTGTAAAACCGCCTTCTTCCATCTAAAAAATATATCTAAATTACGACATATGCTCTCAATGACAAATGCAGAACAGTTGGTTCATGCATTCATGACCTCAAGACTAGATTATTGTAATGCTCTACTGGGTGGTTGTTCTGCTCGGCTTTTAAACAGACTACAGTTGGTCCAAAATGCGGCAGCTAGAGTTCTTACTAGAACCAGAAAGTATGACCATATTAGCCCAGTTCTGTCAACATTACATTGGCTCCCTATTAAACATCGTATAGATTTTAAAATCTTGCTACTTACTTATAAAGCTCTAAATGGTTTAGCTCCCCAGTACCTAAGTGAGCTCTTAATGCATTATAGTCCTTCACGTTTATTGCGATCTCAGAATTCAGGCCAGTTGATAATACCCAGAATATCAAAATCAACTGAAGGCGGCAGATCCTTTTCCTATTTAGCACCTAAACTCTGGAACAATCTTCCTAGCATTGTTCGGGAAGCAGACACACTCTGTCAGTTTAAATCTAGACTAAAAACACATCTCTTTGCTCTTGCATACACATAACACACTATCAATACATTAACATTTTTTCAAATCCGTTAAAGGATTGTTACGCTGCAATAATTAGGTCGGCCGGAACCGAGAACATTTCCTATAACACTAGATATACCTGTACATCTGAATAAGAATGGCATCTACGCTAATATCTGTCTCTCTGCTTATCCTGAGGTTTGCCGGGTGCTGGATCCAGGCCGTATCCAGATCAGATGGAGAACCTGTGTCTGGACCTGACTACAATGTAGCCCAGGAGACAATGGGCCTACAGATCCAGTTCTGGCTGCATCTATCGTTCAGATTTTTAATCCCCGTATCCGCTTACATATATTTATATATAATCTATTTTTAATCTCTATAATAAAAATGTATAATTCAGATTTTGATCTCCATATCCATTTACATATATTATATATATCTTCCAAGGGGTTTCCCTCCTAGGACTTTTTTCCCAGTGCTAGCACGCTGGGTTTTTCTCCTAGGGGGTTTTTTCCACCCCTGGGAGTCAGCCGACATTGGCTTAATGTAGCGCCATCTTGTATATGTTACATATTACCACGCTTGTTTGTACAGCTTATTTTTAACCACTTCCCTTTTTTCTGTGCTTCTAATATGTAAAGCTGCTTTGAAACAATTACCAATTGTAAAAGCGCTATATAAATAAATTTGACTTGACTTGACTTGACACTGCCAGAGCTATCCAAGACTTCAGCTCTCACATCCAATCTGAAACAGACAGTGACTTTATAAGATGATGAGAATAATGTGGAAACATCACAAGAGCAAAACAGAACCATATTATGACATTGGTGATGATAATAAAAAATAACATCATCTTGTAAAGTAGCTGTCTATTTTTTTCTGTGTATTTTTGCTGTATTACCTGACAGAAATAAATTTTATTATTATTATCATAATTATTTTATTTGACTGCTTTTTAAATTGTTTTAAATCAGATACATAAAGTTTTTTGAGTATGTGTTATTTTTGACACATTTCAGGGTTTTGTGCTGCAATATCCTGCCTTGTCAAACTTTGAATATAACGAAACTGAATTATAATTTCATAATTATAATATTTTAAACAAAAATAACGTTCTTTAAGTAGCTGCTGGCATGTCCAAGAAGACTGTCATCAAAACAAAGCTCCAAAGATTTATATTCCAAAGGAATATTGTATTACCTTTTCGAAATAATCTATAAAACAGTTATGATTTGAGGAGCGTGTACTAATATTTTCAGTTCCATTCGCTTGTGCGTTGTCTCAAGGACACGCCCACAATAGAAGGATATCATGAATATTCGCGTAAGCGCCACCCAGTGGAACAGAATATTTCAGGAACCGAATATATTGTAACACCGGCGTTGGGTAGTGCAGAAGCTTTGAATTAGTTGCCGGCTGGTGAAACGCGCTGTTCTGAGCAGCTCTCTTCTTTGGAGACTTTGGCAAATAGTTCACGGAGTGTTTCGGAGTTCTGGATGTGACGGCTGTTGGGTGAGAAGTATCAGCTGTGCGGCTCATGGATGAAGATGGTCAGCGACTGTTAGATGGAAAATCAGCCCCGGTAAAAAGATCAGTTCTCAACTTCTTCTTTTCAGCATAACCCAAACAACTTTTCAGCCGTGGTCAAAGTATCGGTTCTTCAACAACTAGCTGTTTGGACAGCATAAAGGAGAAAGTTAGCTCCATCCTCAGATGCGGTCCTCCAATGAGACGTTGCTACGGAGCTTAGACACGCCCCGTCTATTGTCCATTGATTGCATCACGTAATGTCTGCGGAACAGTCCTGTTTTATTAGTAACTTTATAAAGTTTCCTAATATCTCCCTGATACCGAATTTCAATGTTTCATGCACACAGAATTAAAGAGAATAATAAATCCTGTAATTAGAACTCAAACATGACACACTTCTTACACACATATTACTAGACTGACCTAATAAAACAATGATTACAAGAGAAAGAAAATGCAAAAGGGAATACAAACATATAATGCATCGAATCCAACATGTTAGTCATCACATCATAGCATGTGTTATTCTGAATATAGTTTATAATGATGTTTCAATGATTGTCCATTTGAGATTGAGTCTATAAGAATAGAATCATTGGAACAGTGACCGGAGTCACTTGTGACCGGGTCAAAAAGGATTGTTCAACACAAAGGAGGTTTTGGTCTTAGATCCGTTGATTAGTGTTTACTGTTCTGTTGATAATACAAGAGGGCTTTGTGAGAGAATCGATAGATTTAATGTGGTCAGACCCCACGTGATAGGTTTTGATTAGTTTATTTCAGATGGGCTGAGAGGTACTCAAGACAGAGTTCTTTGTTAAAAAAAGTCACGTCATCATTCCTGTCAAGGCTGGGGGTCTTGGGGTCAGGAAATGGCTCTTTTGGTCAAATTAAGCTTTGTTAGGTCATGTTCCTTTTTGATGAAGTCATAGGTAAGTTCTGTTGAGCGATGCCCTACAACTGTGATACATTTTTTCCAGAATTCTTTGAATATAAAGCTAACAAGAATAGCACTTGAAACAGAAATCTTTTGTAACATTGTCCTTGCTATAACTTTTGATCAGTTTAATGTATCTTTGCTGAATAAAAAAAAAAACTGTAGCTCAGTGGTCATCACATGCTGGCTATTTTTCTTTAAACCTGTAAAGGTTCATGCAGTAAACTTACCTGCTTTGGGGTAAGTGGCGATTAAAATGTCATCAGGTCTTGCTTGAAAGTTTTTCACCTTTTCCCAGTTGTCAGTGAAGTAGTGGATCATAGAAACACCCTCAAAATCAAACAACTCGGGTCGACGAGATAGCTTCATCTGTAGAATTGGAAAGTGTCAGTTTAATAATGAAGCTGAAGCTTCATTGCATGGTCATTATTAGATAATCATCACAGGCCATAAACAGTCAATGTCAAAACCTGTTAACAAGCAAGAATTCAGTTACAAATCAATGAATAGATTAATACGTATGGAGAAAAACATTCATGCATTTCATTGTTCTAACTTACCATAAGGGTACATGAATAATAATGTATTATTACTTCAACATGAACTAAATAGTGGTGGATGCATGAACTAATCAAGAATTAATGAAGAGCTAACCTTAACTACGATCTGAGTAATGTAGATTTATGCATAATTAATGGGAACCGTAACTACATTGTTAGTACTTGTTTGTACATTTCCCATAATCCATTGTCCAGGCTCATCATGCTTGATTACATTCAGCTATTGCTCATTAGCTTGTTAGTCTCTGCATTTATAAGCCTGGTTTATTCTGTCATTCATTGTGAAGTCTTGTATGTGTCAGCACTGCATTTCTGAGTGCTCATTTTGGTTTCCTGTTCTTTGGTTTTGACCCTGTTTGCCTCTATTTTGGATTTACTCTGTTTGACTGTCTCTCCTGGGTTTCCCTTTGTTCCTGTGCCCTGTTAACGTGTAGACTGTTTACCCTGTTTATGACCTTTTGCCTGTTTTTAGATAACGTCTTTGGATTACCCTTCAATAAACTACTGCATTTGGATCCTCAGTCTTGCATCTCTGAGCAGTTGCATAACAGATAGTTAATGAATTAGTAACATTTAGGGGAAAACTAAACCAATCAGGCTCTATAAGAATAAATGAGAAGGATTCTGACTCTGAGCAGTTGCATAACAGATAGTTAATGAATTAGTAACATTTAGGGGAAAACTAAACCAATCAGGCTCTATAAGAATAAACGAGAAGGATTCTGACTTTGAATTAAACTTGAATAATTTAATATTGCAATAATGTCAAATTTTGTCATCTGCAGCTTCGTCATAAACATCATTGGATGGTACATTAGTTTGCCATTATTTACATGGATCCTTATCAAATGTAGAAAATGTTAAATACACTAAACATCACCAATAATATGACAGTCTGATTTGTATGATTATTTCCCTTCAAACTCACCCTCCTGTGGCTTATACTTTGCTATACAAAAGCTAAAAATTAAAATGTAAAATGTAAAACATAGAAATAAAAAAGTAAATAAATACATAAATAAAATGGGTTGCAATTTCCCAAAAGAAATAGGCTAACCAAACAGGACCCATACACTACAGTTAGAGGAATGTTTACTTGGTATCACTTACAGTTCACTTTCCATCCAGATGCAGAAGGTGAATCATACTGTATCTTTGCTTTGTGACTTCTTGAAAAGCCACCAAATGTCCCTACTTGACATCACTTACCTGGGCTGAATACTGTGTGGCAGTGCATGTGAATTTGATTGTAAGTTTGAAAGATGCATCATCTTTCAAACATTTTAAAGATCACAGCATTGATCACACTTGGGAAGCATTATCATCACATTTTTTCCTTGCATTCTGCAGATATCTTACTTCTTTTGGGCCTTTCTCTATACTCTGATCTTAACAAACTTCATCTGTTAGATACAATATTTGGATTTTATTATAAACTAGTGAATAAGATAGATATTATGCTATATAAGTCATTTATATGCTATTACAATTTTCATACTTGATTCATTTGTCTTATAATTTTCCATTTTATTTAATAAAATTTATTCCTTTTATATCTAGGCTTCAAGCTCATCTGCCTGGATCACACTGCATCAATCATTGATAAAATAATTTCAATCATGACAACTCTCGGAGTGAATTAAATTCAACCAGCATTTATTGGCATGGGGTATGAAGTATACATGGCTTGATTTTGGCGTACGAGATCTGCTACGCTGCTGCTGTTGCTGCTGCTGCTACTGCTGCTGCAGTTACTGCTGCTGCTGCTGCTGTTGCTGCTGAGCAAATACAAATTGTTTAGCTTAGTCAAATAAAACAACAAGGAAAAAGCTGCTGCAAGAATGGTAGAACCCCCGTAGCAGATCTCTACAGGTGGCGCTGGGGAGGAGGAGGGATAACAGCGCTTCACATTGCGCAGCTTGTCGATCGCAGGCTAGGGTACGATATATATGGTTGCGTGGATATGGAATTACTTCCGATTGGCTGATGCCATGGCGTAGAAAGAACCAATCAGCGCTCGGTTAGAGTTTCATGACTGAACTTTGTATGTACTTCATTTTATTCACCTTAGTCTTAAGATCCTTTTGCAGTGCTTCTATTTTGCCTGCCATAGGCTTAAACTCTCTTTTACAGCTCTCAGCAGCATGCTCAAGGTTTATCAGTGTTCATTCAACACAACGTGATCCCAATACTCCAAACAGCACTGTATTAAAGGGTTAGTTCACCCAAAAATGAAAACTATGTCATTAATGACTCACCCTCATGTTGTTCCAAACCCATAAGACCTCCGTTCATCTTCGCAACACAGTTTAAGATATTTTAGATTTAGTCCGAGAGCTTTCTGTCCCTCCATTGAAAATGTATGTACGGTAGACTGTCCATGTCCAGAAAGGTAATAAAAACATCATCAAAGTAGTCCATGTGACATCAGTGGGTTAGTGTAACATCTGCATCCACCATCCATTCCTCCAACTGCCAGAGGGAGCCGTCTCCCGAATATTGAACACTGCCGCTTCTTCTCCCCTCTCTTCCTGTATACACTTGTTATAAGCCATGTTGTTTGTGCATTATGTTGCGAAGTATTGCCAGTTTACCCTGTCTCTACCAAGCGTTTCTTCTATTCCTGATTGTTTGCACGTGCATGTCCTTTTCTGACTTCGTCTTTTGGATTACCCTTTTGGATTAGTTTACTGTCTGGACTGCCGCTATTGTTATCGACCTTTTGCCTGTTGTTTGACCACAATTCCTGCTCAATATCTCTCTCTGTTTGTGCTGTTGTGTTTAATAAACCACCGCACATGGATTCGAACACTCAACTGAGTCAGCCTCCATTACAGAATACTTCGCCGGAACAGAATCCAGCGGAGCTAACGCAACTACAGGCCGCGTTCGCTTACCAGAACTACATGATCAAGGATTTCCAAGGCCAACTCACTTCACTACGAGCTGCTAACGAACATCTCACATGCTATATTCAATCCCTCCCACCGACCAGGCCTGATCCGGTAAGATTTTCATTACCTGATAAGTTTGATGGTACAGCTGAGAAATGCAGAGGATTTTTGCGTCAATGTACGATCTATTTCAATAACCAGCCTGAAGCTTTTCTCAGAGATTCGACTAAATGCTCTTTCATGATGTCATTGTTAACGGGAAGAGCTCTCTGTAATAAAAGTTCTTGTATCGAAGGAAGGAAGAGGACAGGGATCGGCTTTGGGCTGCTGACAGTCTTTATTCTCACCAGAGAAAAATATCAAACACATAAACAAAAAGACGGTGCAACGCACACTCAATAATTCCACATCCAAGGACGGGCTTCACTCCACGAAATGAGCACAGCTCACTCAGTCCGACTGTCAGCAGTCCCTCTCTCTCTCACACGCTCCTGCTTCTCCTGGCGTTTTATCCTGTCTCCACGCCAATTACTGGAACGAGAAACAGGTGTTTGTGATTTACATTCAACCCGTTCAATCACCACACATCCCCAGACACTCCCTCCTGTTGCAGACCCCGCTAAACCACGCCCCCCTCGCCACATACCCCCACCGCCCGACTCAGGCCGGGGAGCCGTCCGGCCTGCAGCCCCCCCCCCCCCATTTCTGGAGAGGAAGTCGGCCACAGCCATCTGAACACCCGGCCTGTGGATCACCTTGAATTTAAAAGGCTGTAAAGCGAGATACCAACGAGTGATCCGCGCGTTGGTGTCCTTCATGCGGTGGAGCCACTGCAGAGGGGCATGGTCCGAACAGAGGGTGAATTCCCGCCCCAGGAGATAATAGCGGAGGGTGAGGACGGCCCACCTGATGGCTAAACACTCTTTCTCCACGGTGCTGTACTTAGCCTCTCTCTTAGAGAGCTTGCGGCTAATGTACAGCACCGGCCGCTCCTCACCCTCTATCTCCTGGGACAGGACCGCACCCAGCCCTCTGTCCGACGCGTCTGTCTGCAACAAAAAGGGGAGAGAGAAATCAGGGGAATGAAGTAACGGCCCGCCACATAAAGCAGCCTTCACCTGGGTGAAGGCCTGCTGGCACAGCTCCGTCCACTGGACCGTATCTGGTGCATCCTTTTTAGTCAGATCAGTCAACGGGCTGGTGAGGTCCGAATAATTAGGAACAAACCTTCTGTAATATCCCGCCAGCCCGAGGAACTGTCTTACCTCCTTTTTGGTCTTGGGACTCGGACAGGTTGCAACCGCTGTTGCGAAGATGAACGGAGGTCTTATGGGTTTGGAACAACATGAGGGTGAGTCATTAATGACATAGTTTTCATTTTTGGGTGAACTAACCCTTTAATACAGTGCTGTTTGGAGTATTGGGATCACGTTGTGTTGAATGAACACTGATAAACCTTGAGCATGCTGCTGAGAGCTGTAAAAGAGAGTTTAAGCCTATGGCAGGCAAAATAGAAGCACTGCAAAAGGATCTTAAGACTAAGGTGAATAAAATGAAGTACATACAAAGTTCAGTCATGAAACTCTAACCGAGCGGTGATTGGTTCTTTCTACGCCATGGCATCAGCCAATCGGAAGTAATTCCATATCCACGCAACCATATATATCGTACCCTAGCCTGCGATCGACAAGCTGCGCAATGTGAAGCGCTGTTATCCCTCCTCCTCCCCAGCGCCACCTGTAGAGATCTGCTACGGGGGTTCTACCATTCTTGCAGCAGCTTTTTCCTTGTTGTTTTATTTGACTAAGCTAAACAATTTGTATCTGCTCAGCAGCAACAGCAGCAGCAGCAGCAGTAACTGCAGCAGCAGTAGCAGCAGCAGCAACAGCAGCAGCGTAGCAGATCTCGTACGCCAAAATCAAGCCATGTATACTTCATACCCCATGCCAATAAATGCTGGTTGAATTTAATTCACTCCGAGAGTTGTCATGATTGAAATTATTTTATCAATGATTGATGCAGTGTGATCCAGGCAGATGAGCTTGAAGCCTAGATATAAAAGGAATAAATTTTATTAAATAAAATGGAAAATTATAAGACAAATGAATCAAGTATGAAAATTGTAATAGCATATAAATGACTTATATAGCATAATATCTATCTTATTCACTAGTTTATAATAAAATCCAAATATTGTATCTAACAGATGAAGTTTGTTAAGATCAGAGTATAGAGAAAGGCCCAAAAGAAGTAAGATATCTGCAGAATGCAAGGAAAAAATGTGATGATAATGCTTCCCAAGTGTGATCAATGCTGTGATCTTTAAAATGTTTGAAAGATGATGCATCTTTCAAACTTACAATCAAATTCACATGCACTGCCACACAGTATTCAGCCCAGGTAAGTGATGTCAAGTAGGGACATTTGGTGGCTTTTCAAGAAGTCACAAAGCAAAGATACAGTATGATTCACCTTCTGCATCTGGATGGAAAGTGAACTGTAAGTGATACCAAGTAAACATTCCTCTAACTGTAGTGTATGGGTCCTGTTTGGTTAGCCTATTTCTTTTGGGAAATTGCAACCCATTTTATTTATGTATTTATTTACTTTTTTATTTCTATGTTTTACATTTTACATTTTAATTTTTAGCTTTTGTATAGCAAAGTATAAGCCACAGGAGGGTGAGTTTGAAGGGAAATAATCATACAAATCAGACTGTCATATTATTGGTGATGTTTATCACCAAATTGCTGTCTTATCAATTTGGGGACGCACCTGTCCATATCCCAAGTGGAAGCCCAGATACCTTACTTCCACGCGCCCAATTGCGCACTTCTTCGGGTTGGCCGTGAGCCCAGCTCCTCTCAGCGATCTCAGGACAGCCCTCAAATGCTGCATATGCCGCTGCCAATCATTACTAAAAATAATAATGTCATCCAGATAGGCAGCCGCATACGCAGCATGGGGCCGTAAGATCTTGTCCATGAGTCGCTGAAAGGTAGCCGGTGCCCCGAACAGCCCGAACGGAAGGGTCACGAATTGGTGTAATCCAAACGGCGTCGTGAAAGCGGTCTTTTCTTTGGATAATGGAGACAAGGGGATCTGCCAATACCCTTTAGTTAAGTCCAGTGTCGAATAAAAGCGAGCTGTACCAAGCCGGTCAAGCAATTCGTCCACATGCGGCATTGGATACGCGTCGAATTTCGACACTGCATTCACCTTGCGATAATCCACACAGAACCGCACTGAGCCGTCCGTTTTGGGAACCAAAACTATCGGGCTCGCCCAGTTACTGCTGGATTCCTCTATTACCCCCATGTCAAGCATTGCCTCTAATTCTGCCTGAACCACTTTTTTTTTGTGTTCAGGTAACCTATACGGCCGGCTGCGAATCACCACGCCCGGCTCGGTCTCGATGTGGTGCTGAATGAGGTCAGTACGGCCCGGTAGGGGAGAGAACACGTCGGCAAACTCAGCCTGTAATTTGGAAACATCAGTGAGCTGTGAGGGCGAAAGGTGATCTCCCCCCGGGGCCAGAGCGAGAGATTGTTTTTTTACATTCGCCTCCGGCCCGAGATCATCCTCTCCGCTAATCACCGTCGCCAGCATCACTGACTCCGCCTCACTCCACTTTTTCAGGAGGTTGAGGTGATAAATTTGACGTGCCCCTCTCCTATCGGACCGTATTACTTCATAATCGAGATCACCAATTCGCCGTGTGACCTCAAATGGTCCTTGCCACTTCGCCAGTAATTTTGAGCTTGACGTGGGGAGTAATACGAGTACTTTCTCTCCCGGTGCAAATTTACGCAGATTAGTTCCCCTGTCATACAACCGGCACTGTCTGTCCTGGGCTTGTAACAAATTCTCCATAGATAGCCGCCCCAAAGTGTGGAGTTTTGTTCTCAAGTCCAGCACATACTGAATTTCATTTTTCGATTGAGACGGTCCGTCCTCCCAAGACTCTCTTAGGACATCCAACACCCCGCGGGGGTGGCGCCCAAAGAGAAGCTCGAAGGGGGAAAACCCCGTGGAGGCTTGCGGGACCTCTCGCACAGCGAACAACAGGGGTTCCAACCATTTATCCCAATTTTTGGCGTCTTCTTGAACGAACTTACGAATCATGGATTTAAGCGTGCGATTAAACCGTTCGACCAGCCCGTCCTTTTTGGGGGAAAGACGCTGGTTCGAATCGATTTAATGCCCAACAATTCGTACAGTTCGCGTAGCGTACGTGACATAAACGCCGTGCCTTGATCAGTGAGGATTTCTTTCGGAATCCCCACTCGGGAGATTAAACTGAAGAGGGCGTCCGCAACACTCTTAGCGGAAATGTTCTGGATATCGTGTTGCATAATCCACAATGACCAATGCAAAACGATGCCCTCTCGCTGATCGCTCTAATGGCCCGATGAGGTCCATGCCAATTCGTTCGAAGGGGACCTGCATTAATGGAAGGGGGCGCAAAGGCGCTTTTGGAGTGGCCGGAGGATTTACCAGCTGACATTCACGACAAGACGCGCACCACCTGCGCACGTTCTCGTGAATGCCCGGCCAAAAGAATCGGGTCATGAGGCAATTTAGTGTCGCTGTTTGTCCTAAGTGTCCAGCCATTGGGTTAGAGTGAGCCGCATGGAAAAGCATTTCCCTGCGGCTCTTTGGTACTAACAACTGGGTTGTATCTTCTTTTGATTGAGTGTCTTGGGTCACTCGATACAACCTATCTTTAATAATCGCAAAATAGGGATAAGTTAGTGGTCGTCCGGGCTGGAGAGGCTGACCGTCAATCGTACTGACCCTCTCAAACGCATTTTTCAGCGTGTCATCGTGGGACTGCTCCAGGGGAAAATCATCACGGTCCGAGAGAATCAGTCTCCCGATCCCGCTCTGTTCCCCTGAGGCAGTCACCACTGGTCCCCGGTCAGCCTCCCCCGCCTGCACTCGCACTTCCTTTCCCCGCGTACATTTACTCCAAGAGGCACCCGAGCATAAATGTCCCGATGATCCGTTCCACCCCGCCCCCGGGGCGGAACACGAGGCGGGCCGGGCGGACGGGACCTAGGTAGAGGTACAGGTCTGGAGAGAGAGAGGGGAGGAAGAGAGGGAGAGAGAGAGAGACAGATGGCAGGGGTTCGCCGACCCCTGGGCACGCCACCAGGTGGTCCTCCGCCAATTGGATGGCCGAATCCAGCGACGTGGGCCGGTGGCACTGGACCCACTCGGCGGTCTTCTTCGGGAGCCGAGTGGTGAACTGTTCCAGCACCACACGATCGATCATCTGCTCCACGTCGCCTCCGTCGGCCATCAGCCATTTGCGGCACGAGTCCCGGAGCTGTTGGGCCAACACGAAGGGCCGGCCCGCCTCCCCCAGCTCCAGAGACCGGAAACGCTGACGATGCTGCTCGGGGGAGCGGCCGACCCGCTGTAGGATGGCCCTCTTGAGGTCGTTGAAGACCAGGAGGTTCTGGATGGGCAGCTGCTGTGCTGCCACCTGCGACTCGCCCGAAAGCAGCGGGACGAGCCGCATGGGCCACTGGTCCCGGGGCCAACCTGACACCTCAGCCGACTTCTCAAACAGGTCCAGGAAGGCCTCCGGGTCGTCTTGCGGGCCCATCTTCTGTAGTGGCAGCTGGAAGGATCCAGCAGCTGCCATGCTGGTCTCCGCGGGAACCTCCCGGTCTATCCAGCTCCGGAACCTCTCGCGGTCCTCCTGTTGGCCCCGTACGATCGCCTCGAAGCGGCGCTCCTGATCGTTCCTGAGATCTAACAGGGCCCGGTGTTGTTCTTGATGAAGGGCCGCGAGGGATGAGATGATGTCCGCAAACGGCGTTCCCGCGGCGGAGGTTGCCTGCATGGCGGCGGCTTCCGTCTTCCTTCCCGGGTTTCGGCACCAGTGTAATAAAAGTTCTTGTATCGAAGGAAGGAAGAGGACAGGGATCGGCTTTGGGCTGCTGACAGTCTTTATTCTCACCAGAGAAAAATATCAAACACATAAACAAAAAGACGGTGCAACGCACACTCAATAATTCCACATCCAAGGACGGGCTTCACTCCACGAAACGAGCACAGCTCACTCAGTCCGACTGTCAGCAGTCCCTCTCTCTCTCACACGCTCCTGCTTCTCCTGGCGTTTTATCCTGTCTCCACGCCAATTACTGGAACGAGAAACAGGTGTTCGTGATTTACATTCAACCCGTTCAATCACCGCACATCCCCAGACACTCCCTCCTGTTGCAGACCCCGCTAAACCACGCCCCCCTCGCCACACTCTCGAGTGGGCATCAGCTGTCTGGGATCAGGATGACTGTGTAAGAACCTCGTATGATTATTTCACTAAGCAAATACGTGAAGTTTTTGAATATCCCGCGGGAGGGAGAGATGTTTTGTCAGAGCTGTTACAGTTACGCCAGGGAAACCGCACAGCAGCTGATTATGCCGTAGAATTTCGTACCCTAGCTGCGCAAAGTGGCTTGAATGAGGCAGCACTGAAACCAGTGTTTAAGCAGGGCCTCAGTCAGATGTTACAGCATGCCGAACTTGCATGCAAGGACGTGGGCTCAGATCTTCATCAACTGATTTCAATGGCTATAAAACTTGATAACCTCCTACGTAATAACCCACCCAGTTTGTTTGCAGCCTCAGCATCTGCCCCAGCCACAAACTTTCAGGAACCAGTCGAGCCCATGCAGATCGGATACACAAGAGTGTCTATGGAAGAACGTGAACGACGCAGAACCAACCGTCTGTGTTTCTACTGTGGTCAACCAGGTCATCAGTGTCATTCATGTCCTAACAAGCCCACCACGACCAAAGTGAGTACTGCCTTAACGACTATGCTGACTAGATGTTTTACTCTTCTCCTAACACTCTCATATGCTAATTCTGCTCAATGTGTTCCAGCGTTAATTGACTCCGGCTCAGCATTGAATTTGATCCATCATGAACTGGTCCATAAACTCAAAATACCTGTTATCCCGTGTATACCACCTATCAACATAACAGCCATTAATAGCCAACCTATTGGTGGAGGCATTACTCAAACTGCTCCTGTTACAGTCAAGATAGGCCTGTTCCACTTAGAAACAATCTCTTTGTATGTAACATCAACACACCAGCATCCTGTAGTCTTGGGGAATCCATGGCTAACTATTCATGATCCACAAATTTCCTGGAATTCCAAAGAACTTACTAAATGGTCACCGCATTGCTACAACCATTGCCTCCAGCTCCAGTTACAACTCCCATGTTTAACCACCAGCATTGAAAGCCCGGCAACTAATGAACCAGTTTCTATTCCCCCAGAGTATGCTGACTACAGTGAGGCCTTCAGCAAAACAAAAGCCACCCAGTTACCTCCACATTGCCCTTGGGACTGTGCGATTGAACGGTTACCAAACACTGCACCCCCTAAGAGCAAGGTATATCCATTAACCATTCCTGAAATGCATGCCATGGAGAAATACATTGAAGAGGCTCTAGAATCCGGTTTCATCCGTCCTTCCACATCTCCAGCAGCATCAGGTTTTTTCTTTGTTGAGAAGAAAGATGGTGGTCTACGTCCCTGAATCGATTACCAAGGTCTCACCTCCGTTACCATCAAGAACAGGTACCCACTGCCATTAGATCCCTCTGCATTAGAACAGTTGCGTGAAGCCACCATTTTCACTAAATTAGACCTGCGCAGTGCTTATAATTTAATCAGAATCCGAGAAGGTGACGAATGGAAAACGGCTTTTATCACCACCAGGGGGCACTATGAATACTCCGTTATGTCGTATGGCCTGGCCAATGCTCCATCCGTGTTCCAGTCCTTCATTAATGAGATTTTCTGTGACATTCTGAACCACTATGTTATTGCTTACATAGATGATATTCTGATCTACTCAAAAACATGTGAGTTACACATCCAGCATGTAAGAAATGTTCTGTCTCGATTACTGGCTAACAACTTGTATGTCAAGGCTGAGAAATGTGAATTTCATGTCTCTAGTACAACCTTCCTTGGCTACAGGATCAGTCATAGAGGAGTAGAGATGGACACTGGGAAAGTTGAGGCAGTCACAGAATGGCCACGTCCTACCACGGTAAAGGAATTGCAAAGGTTTTTGGGATTTGCTAATTTTTATAGAAGGTTTATCCGTAACTACAGTTCCATTGCAGCTCCTCTGACATCATTGCTTAAGGGTAAACCAAAGAAATTGTCTTGGACTCAGTCTGCTCAGACAGCTTTTGAGACTCTGAAAACCAGATTTACTACTGCCCCAATTCTGAAACATCCAGATCCTGAATTACTATTCATTGTGGAAGTAGATGCTTCAGACTTTGGCATTGGAGCAATTCTATCTCAGAGACATGAAAACCCTGTTAAAATATTTCCCTGTGCTTTTTTTCCAGAAAACTAACAACAGCAGAAAGAAACTATGACGTGGGTAACAAGGAACTGTTGTCTATAAAAGCAGCACTGGCAGAATGGAGACACTGGTTGGAGGGAGCTCGCCATCCTTTTCAGGTTATTACTGACCACAAAAATTTGGAATACATCAAGTCTGCAAAACGTCTCAATCCAAGACAAGCCCGCTGGTCATTGTTCTTCACAAGGTTTCAATTCACAGTCACTTATCACCCAGGAAGCAAGAATGGCAAAGCTAATGCCCTTTCACGAAGATTTGACTCAAATGAAACTTCTTGCTGTCAGGGGCCAGTTCTACCTCCTTCTGTTATTGTGGCACCCAAGACAGTCCAAGACACCCCGAGAACTCCCAGCTGGTCTCCTTGAACCTCTGCCAATTCCTCAGCGCCCCTGGTCTCATCTGGCTGTGGACTTCGTTACTGATCTACCCAGTTCCAATGGCTACACCACAATCCTGGTAATTATTGATCGCTTCTCTATAACGAAGTCCACAGCCAGATGAGACCAGGGGCACTGAGGAATTGGCAGAGGTTCAAGGAGACCAGCTGGGAGTTCTCGGGGTGTCTTGGACTGAGCACACACACTGCAAGTCTTGACATACACAGAAACATCATTAATTGTTAAACCAAAAGGAGTTACGCACCAGTTCTACTGTCCGTTGAATGCCAGGATTCCCGGAGCTCAGAGATGTGTGCACCCATTGTGTGATTTGCTGGCGAAGAGATCTTGGGACAAAATGATGGCCAGGAGGACATTCAGAGGGAGTTGGTTCTGTTTGCTGTTCACGTTGCAGTTCCTCCATTATATCCCAGCGAATGGGTGCCACAATAACAGAAGGAGGTAGAATTGGCCCCTGACAGCAAGAAGTTTCATTTGAGTCAAATCTTCGTGAAAGGGCATTAGCTTTGCCATTCTTGCTTCCTGGGTGATAAATGACTGTGAATTGAAACCTTGTGAA
The DNA here is from genome assembly GCA_036281575.1 of Ancherythroculter nigrocauda. Lineage (NCBI taxonomy): Eukaryota > Metazoa > Chordata > Actinopteri > Cypriniformes > Xenocyprididae > Ancherythroculter > Ancherythroculter nigrocauda. Next base: position 34,003,648 of record VTFQ01000021.1, read on the forward strand.
GAACAATGACCAGCGGGCTTGTCTTGGATTGAGACGTTTTGCAGACTTGATGTATTCCAAATTTTTGTGGTCAGTAATAACCTGAAAAGGATGGCGAGCTCCCTCCAACCAGTGTCTCCATTCTGCCAGCGCTGCTTTGATATACAACAGTTCCTTGTTACCCACGTCATAGTTTCTTTCTGCTGTTGTTAGTTTTCTGGAAAAAAAAGCACAGGGAATATGCACAGAATTCACTTACTCATTCATCTACAGGACTCACCCCCTTCAAGTGTGTTCTAGGTTATCAGCCTCTCATGTTCCCTTGGTCTGGACAACCTTCTGAAGTGCCTGCGGTGGATGATTGGGTCCGAAGAAGTGAACGAGTGTGGGACAGCGCCCATGTGAGGCTGCAGAGGGCAATCAGAGCCCAGAGGATCAAGGCAGACCGCAGGAGGCGTCCCCATTCAAACTACCAGCCGGGTCAGAGGGTCTGGCTGTCGACTCGAGATCTACGGTTGCGGCTGCCCAGCAGGAAGCTCAGCCCACAGTATGTATTTCTCCATCCTTTCATGTCTCTCTGTTGAAACTGGTCCACCCTGCTTCCGGCCCCACTACTGAGGAGAGGGAACCCCCTCCACCACTGGACATTGATGGAGCTCCGGCTTACCTGGTAAAGCAGATTCTGGATTCCAGGTGTCATGGGGGCCAGTTGCAATACCTGGTGGACTGGGAGGGCTATGGTCCTGAGGAGAGATCATGGGTGGCCGCCAAGGACATCTTAGACCCATCTTTGACCCAGGAGTTCCACCAGGCACACCCCAATCGTCCTGCACCCAGACCAAGGAGACGGCCACGAAGAACACCTGGAGGTGTTCATAGGGGAGGGATTCTGTAACATCTGCATCCGCCATCCATTCCTCCAACCACCAGAGGGAGCCGTCTCCCGAATATTGAACACTGCCGGTTCTTCTCCCCTCTCTTCCTGTCTACACTTGTTATAAGCCATGTTGTTTGTGCATTATGTTGCGAAGTATTGCCAGTTTACCCTGTCTCTACCAAGCGTTTCTTCTATTCCTGATTGTTTGCACGTGCATGTCTCCTTGCCTGTTTCTGACCTCATCTCTTGGATTACCCTTTTGGATTAGTTTACTGTCTGGACTGCCGCTATTGTTATCGACCTTTTGCCTGTTGTTTGACCATGATTCCTGCTCAATATCTCTCTCTGTTTGTGCTGTTGTGTTTAATAAACCTCCGCACGTGGATTCGAACACTCAACCGAGTCAGCCTCCGTTACAGTTAGTTAGAAGTTTTTGAAGCATCAAATACATTTTGGTCCAAAAATAACAAAAACTATGACTTTATTCAGCATTGTATTCTCTTTCGGGTCTGTTGTCAATCCGGGTTCACGACTCCGCAGTGACGCTGCTGATGTAAGACGCTGCTGACGTGTTATCCGGTGCGCTCGAGCTTTGTTTACAGTCTGAGGGAGATGCACGCTGTATTCAAGCTATTCTACATTGTTTTTATTTTGGTATTGCTATATTTTTTTAAATGGTGCGTAAGTGTGCATGTCGCGGATGTCCTAATTGCCAAAAACAATGACATAAATTTGCATTACCAACGCCGACAGATGAAAGGATTCAATGGAATCAATTCAATGGAAAGGATTCCGGAAGAGAATACAATGCTGAATAAAGTCGTAGTTTTTGTTATTTTTGGACCAAAATGTATTTTCGATGCTTCAAAAACTTCTAACTAACCCACTGATGTCACATGGACTACTTTGATGATGTTTTTATTACCTTTCTGGACATGGACAGTCTACTGTACATACATTTTCAATGGAGGGACCAGGGCCGGCGCTACCTATAGGCAGAGCAGGCAGTTGCCTAGGGCCTCGGGCATGGAGGAGGGGCCTCCTGCCTCCACTACCATAACACCCCCCAAGCAAAATACTAGGCTCTTTTGCCATTGGATATAGATGAATTCACAGTGATTCTCACCTGTAATTAAACCAACTATTGTCACCGTATCAAAGTGGGTCCCACCTTCTAAATACATCATAAAACTTACGAAAATGCAACTTTTCTGCAGCTGACTGGCTTTAAGTCATTGAATTATGATTGCGCCGAAACCAGCATCCTTTATATGGGGTGCAAAGCAAAGGCTAAAACCACTCAAGGAAGTGCAGTTCGTAATGTTACGTCCCAGTCTAGGGGTGGGAAAGCAACATAAATGAAGAATGTCACGTAAGGAGAGATTTTTGTTTATTGTAGAAGCTTAATCATCCATCCAGTAGGCTAATAGGTCCAGGAATGGGCATAAACCAAAACAACAAACAAAACGTCTCGGGTTACGAGTGTAACCCTTGTTCCCTGAGTAAGGGAACGAGACGCTACGTCGGATGACGTGATCACGTCATCCGACGTAGCGTCGATAGTTCCCACGAAAGGGAACAAAAACTAACTATTTTTAATGATCTACCTTAACCTAACAAAGAAAAAATTAACAAAAATACATCAGACTTCCCTGTCTCCCTATCTGCTCAAAACCAGGAGAAAACTCTAAACAAGAATAGGTGCCCACTCCCTACAAAATGGGGCATAACTCTATTTACAGATTACCTTTTAATACCGACACATGTTAAGCAAATAAATAAGCTTCTACTGAATGGTGACGTTTACAGATTACCTTTTAATACCGACACATCTGAATCAACTAAAACAAACTCCTACTGAGTGGTGACATTTACAGATTACCTTTTAATACCAACAACATAAGAAAATAACCAAGCAAGATGTGGTGGGAAAACAGTGGGTCAACATCGTAACCAAGCAGGAGTATCAAAGATTATTTTACAACAGGCCGGAGGAACGCTGACAACAACGCGTTCTCCCGCAGAACACACACACAGAGCCGCGCCTCCTTTGCATTGCGCAGAAGCGCGCTTTTAAGGATGCGATCACCAGCGAGGAGCCAATCCACTTTCCCAGACAATTAGAAGCCGGAACCTGGAGCAGAGACGAGAAGGAAACTCCAAAAAAGACAAACAAAAACTAATCACAGAATATTATATACGTCCGAGGACGTAACAGTAATGTAGTTGTGCGAGTTGTCATCATCTCTTTTGGATTTATTGCAATGTATTCTAAAAAATAAACGTGTTCTGTAGATCGGCGTTATTTCTGGACATATCATTTGCCAGTTTATGAGTTTAAAAGAGCGCGAGCGCCGTCGTCGCGTCCAGACTGTTAGACACTTTAAATTTGTGCATAATGAATGACATCGCTGACTACGATACTGAAGTGAAAGCAAAGTTCGTATTCAAAATCAAAGAGCTAGAGTATGCTATAACAGCACTAGAGTACTTTTTTTTTAATGTTTCAAAAACAGTATCTCATCTGTCTGTATCTTTTAAATTCTGCTGTTTACATTACTGTTCTACCGCAATACTTACTTTCAGTTTTCAAAACATAAATATTGTTGTTATATTTATTGAAAAATCAGCGTACGATTTTATTAAGTAAGTATTAATGCTTAGAATTTTTATCTCTTTCACTTTTACTATATAGTAGTTGATTTGTGTAGCCACTCTTGGTTAAACATTTAAAATCCACACTCTAAAAAATGCTGGGTTGAAAATGGACAAACCCAGCGGTTGGGTTAATTGCCCCACGTGCTGGGCACCAACTGTTTAAAAATGACTAAATGGCTGTCATAAAATGAACCAAAAAATAGGTTTGAAATTAAAAATCAGACTAATTACTAGAGACAACAATAATAATCAAAAGGTGAACATTTATTAATAAGCAACTTAAATGTTTATTGTTTAATTATTATTCATGTTCATTTATTAAACATATTAATAAATGTTAATTTCCAGCTTTGGGTTCATTTTAAGCAAGTAATACAGTAATTTTTATAATGATAGTTGAGTTTAAAAAAAATAAAAATAAAAATAAAAAAAACATTTAACCCATTTGCTGGGTTAAAACACCCCAATTGCTGGATTTGTCCCTTTTCAACCCAAACTTTTTTGTTTTTTTTAACCCAGCATTTTTTTTAGAGTGTACTACCGTTTACTGAGAGGTTCTTTGGGGAACAAAAAGTAGTTATTTTATGGCATCACTGTGTAAAAACTCCCTTTTGGAACCTATTTTTAAGAGTGTGTAGTGCATATTTGAAGAATTGCATTGCAATACATATGATAATATAGTTTAAATTGGTTTAACAGGAGGGGAAAATTATTAAGGCATGATGTTAATTTCTTAAGTGATTTTCCTTTTCTTTCATTTTACTGTAGGCCTAAACAGTTTGTTATCCCAAATAGTGGGTAGGTGTGTTAGGACACTGTAAATAAATTACAGAACAAATTATTACCAAAAAAAAAAAAAAAATGATGGCATCCTCAACAAACAAATAAGAGATTACCTTTATTAAGAGATTACCTTAATTAAACTTTGATTAATATGGACATATAAAAATAAAATGAATATATATAAATGTGTAGCTATAAAAATATAAACATTTTAATAACAGATGTTAAATAAAGAGGTAAGGAATAATATTTGTTTTAAGTGCTTTTTATTAGGAGGGGTGTGGAGCGGGGGGCCTCCAACATAAAGTTTGCCTAGGGCCTCCAAATGTCTAGAACCGGCCCTGGGAGGGACAGAAAGCTCTCGGACTAAATCTAAAATATCTTAAACTGTGTTCCGAAGATGAATGAAGGTCTTACGGGTTTGGAACGACAAGAGGGTCATTAATGACATAATTTTCATTTTTGGGTGAACTAACCCTTTAAATGTGCATAAATCAAAGCACTAATTTAATCCAACAAAGCGGCACACAAACCAACCAACAAAGCGGCACACAAACAGCAGCAACATGTAGGATGGCGATGGTACGGTACAAAACAGAAAACAAGCAAATATGAGACTAAAGGTTTTTAAACTCTTACTTCTAGAAAATTAAGTACAAATATTCATCAGGTGTATTTTGCTTACGTTTTTAATTAATTTATGAAGCCACTGTAAACTTTATTGTTACATATTATTATATTGTTATATTTCATTGCTATTATGTTTTGTCCAGGCAATTAGTTTATTTTGTTGTAAATAAATAAGCCTGACAATGTCACTGCCAAATACCTATAAGTACTGTACTGTAGTCTGTTGTGGTATTCTGCCATGTTTCTCACGTACACAACCCCAAATCGTAAACTCAGGGCTTACAGAAAACCCAGTGTTATGTGTGGTTGTAGGGACAAGCATACAAATGATACATGTTGATACAAATGAGAACGGACGATGAGTGAGGGCAAACACAGGGTATAAATACAAGTGACTAACAAGAGGAACCAAACAAGGTGATGGGATAATGAACGAGACACAGGTGGATCAAATGAACTAATCAGACAGACTGGGGAAAAACTAGGCCACAGGACACAGTACATGTAACATATCGCCCCCCTCCGGGTAGGCGCGGCCTCGCGCCGTATGGAGTCCAACAGAGGAGGGGGGGCGGGGGTTCTGGAGGAGGGCGAAGGGCAAAGGAAAAAACAAACAAGAGTCCATAGAAAACAAAAATAGTCCAAGGGGGAGTGGAGGGTGGGAGGAGCCAAGGGGAAGCCTGGAGCAGGAGGAGCCAGATGTTGGTCCAGAGACCAACCATGAAGAGGCCCCATGGTGGAGTCGAGGACAGGAAAAACCATCGTGGGGAGATGAGAGGCGCCACCCTGGGGACGGCCGATGGAGAAGCCAATGATGATGGTGATCCAGGTGAAGTTGGAATGCTGGAGAGCCCAACCGACACTACTGGATTTGGAGACCGAGCTGGAGCCGGGACGACGAGCATCCGAGGTGGAATCCGGGAACCTGAAGACTGAGATGGAGGCGGTGCAACCGAGGACGAAGGAGGAGACGGGGGGAAGGAGGAGCCAGGCGAAACCGTAGGTGCAGGCTGGACGACGTCTGACCAAGTCGGAGCCTGTGGGACGAGGGAGCCCGGTGGAGTCTTGAGGCTGAGGGTATCCGGTGGAGCCGAGGGAGGGAGGAGCCACGGCGAAAGCGAAGCGTCGACAGGCCGCGGTGGAGTGTTGGACTCGAAGGCTGGGAGAACCTCAGTCCACGGTGACACTGGTGGCCTGAAGCATCGAGTCGGATCCATGCGTTTACGTGATGGAGTTGATGAGAGGCTGAAGGGTACCAGGGGAGGCAGAGATGAGATGGTTTGAGGAGGCGGGAGAGGGAGGTTGGGAGGGAACACAGGGCTGGACAGAACCAGCAGGGGCACGGACAGTTCTGAGCTGGACGGGACCAGCGGGGACACACACAGTTCTGAGCTGGACGGGACCAGCGGGGACACACACAGTTCTGAGCTGGATGGGACCAGCGGGGACACAAGACAAGGGAAATTTACCTCCTCAAACACATCCAATAAATCCAGAAAGATTTCTGTAGACATGACGATGCCATCCACCGTGGTGATGTTGTGGTTGGGGCTCTCTTCCCAGCCCTCGAACTCCACTAACACTCCCTCGACAGCACACGATGTAACGGGCTCACGCACCTGGTCAGACACACCTAGCGGTTCACACCCCAGGGTGACGACTCCTTCCGTCCTCTCTTCAGGTTCGGTCTCGTTCGTCCCAGCAGGTTGATCTCCGCGGTCTGCGGTGGGCTCTCGTTTCTCCATCGTGCCCGTCGATGGCGGATGGTTGGTCTCTGGATGTGGAGTGGTGCTGGTGTCGTCCTCAGCAGGGCTGATGGTGAACGGAGAGTTGTTGTTTACCAGCACCCACTCCACGTATGCGGCGAAATCCTCAGTTGGACCGCCCGCTGGAATGCGTGCCTTGGACCGCTCGCTCAGGCCGGTACGATAGTAAATACAGAGCGAGCGGTCCGGGATGTGAGTCAGGCACGCAAGCTGGAGAAAGTCACTGGTGTGCTGTTCCAGCGAGCGGTCTCCCTGCTCCAGGCAGAGGAGCTGGACTGTGGGTAGAGCCATGAAGGAAAAACAAAAAATAAAAACTGAAGTAAAATGCCGCAAAAGAAAAAAACAAGCACAACGACGATGAAGATGACGAATATAACAATACTTTAATTCCAAACAGAGTGAGACAGCATACACACGTGTTGATACAAACGAGAACGGACGATGAGTGAGGGCAAACACAGGGTATAAATACAAGTGACTAACAAGAGGAACCAAACAAGGTGATGGGATAATGAACGAGACACAGGTGGATCAAATGAACTAATCAGACAGACTGGGGAAAAACTAGGCCACAGGACACAGTACATGTAACACCCAGAACTTCTCACTTGTATTTACGACTTTGTGATGGCGTTCATGTGTGTTCCACAAGACAGAGCTACACATGATGTTTTATTAAAAGAGTTCGGGAGGAGCATGTGCAAATGATCTATCCAATCAACTTGTCATCAGCAATTACCACATCTATTCTATCAGCATGAGAGGAAGTCGATATATATATCCACAGTCGACTCACCTACATTCCTCGACAGTTTCCAGCATCCCTCCACCACCCCGACTCCTCATTCTTGGCTTGTTTCTACCACAGCCAGGAATACGGCCACAAAAACAGATCTCGGAGCCCTGTACTCGGACAGCACACCAAATACGCATACCATTTATTCTGACTTATTTGTAAGTGTGAACTCATGAACTGACAAACCACCATTCACACATGTTGGAGTGGATTGCTTTGGTCCCTTTGAGATAAAGCGAGGAAGAAGAGTTATGAAACATTATGGAGTAATCTTCACATGTTTGACGATAAGGACTGTTCACCTTGAAATAGCAGCTCCTCTCAATATACAGACTCATTCATTTATACATTAATCCATTTTATCACATATCGAGATCATGTAACTGAGATGATGTGGAAGGATGATGTGTATTTTTGACGAAGTTGGCGATATGTTCAATAGGTTCAATACATCAATGGATCGGTGAATATCTATCACAACTGCAAGAATGCCAGAAGTGTCTGGTGAGGACATACAACTTTCAATTGGGATATGTTGTGCTTGTAGTGAACGACACAGCACCAAGGAGTTCATGGATTATGTGCAGGATTATTCACATTCACATTATTGACATTTGATATTCAACAGTGCTTTGCATCTGCCTGCATTGACACCATTTTCTTTAAGAGCTTCTGAAGTGCCTTGACTTGACAAAGTAACTTGACTTGACTTGACACCAAGATAAAAGAGGGTTAACATGTCAAGTGAGACTCAAGACCAAGAATACTGGCCACTCAAGATTTGAAAGTGAAAAAGTGACATGATGTGTAGCCAAGTATGGTGTCCCCTACTCAGAATTTGTGCTCTGCATTTCACCCATCCAAGTGCACACACACACAGCAGTGAGTATTGAACACATACATCCTGAGCCTCGGGCAGCCATTTTGCTGCGGCACCCAGGGAGAGACTTGAGACTTGAACCAGCAACCTTCGACTCTCTAACATTTGGCCACAACTGCCTGCTTGTATTCTCTAAAACTCTCAAATGACTTACATTTTGACAGACTTGCATGACTAATATTGAGGACCAGGAGTGCCACTTAAAAATAAAACGAAGAATCAATTAATTAATTTAATAATTCAAATGAATCACTTTTTATATGAGCAAATTAATAGACATATTTAAAGTTGTTTATTTAACTCCTGTTTTTAAATGTAGCTTAATAAAACAATAAAACAATAAATTTAAAAAATCTTTTTTGAATGTATAAATAAATAGACAAATTTGAAACGGGTTATTTAATTAATTTTTTAAATCGTAGATCAATAAAACAATAAAAAGTACATTAGTAAATCATTTTAAATGCACATTTAAATCACTTTTAGACTAAAGACACTGACTACAAACAGTTTAATCGACACGCCGACTTTCTTCAGTTGATTATGGACATTGCTCACACATTGAAGAATCGGACATTTGAACACATACACATTCGCATATACTTATGTATTTGTGAAAATAAGATGTATCATAATTAAGATAAATATAAGAAAATAAGAGATGCAATATATGCATCAAGTTTTGCACTGAAATGCATCATGGATTTAATACCCACTAGTGCTGCTAAAGAAAGTGATCTTTGTTTGTTTGTTTTATTTTCATAATTACAATTATTCACATTTTATTTAAAGTCAGAGTACTTCTTGTTTATTATTATGGAGCCTATTTGATTTACTTTATCCCTAAATGTTAATTAATGCATTAACTATCATTTAATTAATGATGCCATTATTCACGCATGAATCCATATGACTCCGGTCATAGTTAAGGTTAGCTCTTTTTTTTTAAATTTATTTTTATTTTTAAAAATACTTTATTTATTGGCATTTATAACAAATATACAGAAAATCCACCATGTAACAAGAAAAAATAAAAAAAGGAACATTTTTAACCCACTCCCACCATATCCCCCCTTCCCCTTATAGCTCTTTATTCATTTTTTATTAGCTCATGCATTCAATACTCAATAGTTCATGTTGAAGTAAGTATTAATTCAGGTATTAATACATAATTATTCATGTACTCTTATTGTACAGTGTTACCTATAACTTATGAATCAATTATATTTCACAATTTTCATTATTATATTTCTAAGGTTGATCTGTGGCAGAAATATCCCTATGATAAATAAGACTACATTTAAAGTATACTCTACTAAAGGTACAGTACTTTCTATAGTGCCTTTAAACTGCAATCATGTGATTTTCTTAATTTCCAAATCATTATCATATGGTATCTATGATTTCTCATTTATAACTCACCCATCCTTATTCCCAAGTTTCCACACCCAAGGGTGAATAAAACAGCTTTTGATTAATAAATCAGGTAAGGTATTTCTTCAATTATATCGTAAAATAATTTCAAGAAATGTATTTACTCACTGAGGACAAGTCTGGGATTTCCATTATGTTGAAAATGTGTCCCTGTAAATCTCTTGATCCTTTTTGTTTGCTCCTCTCTTCTGCTTTCCTCAAATGTTTCATGCAGCTCTTCTGTGTTAAATTATGTTACATGGTGTAATAATGCAGTGATTGTCTTCTCTCTCTGTCCCCCTCTCTCTCTGCACTTTACCCTCAACCTCAAACAAGTTATGTAAGTTCAGACAGCCTTTCCTCCATTCACTTTTCCGCAATGATTGTCACAGATGAAATCTGAGTCCCCCCTCCTCCTTCTTTCTTTCTTTCTCTCTCTCTCACTCTCACACACACACACACACACACACACTTTTAGTAAAAAATTGTTTAGAATGTTTATACTAGCGATTTGAATTATAGAGGGTGTGGCCTGAAGTCTGAATATATACCACAATAAAAGGACTTTGGTCCACATAATGTAGGTCAAATCAGTGTACACACATTTTTGTTTGGACATTCCATTGACTTGTATTGTTCTCCCCACAATGTAGGTGAATGTTCTTTTGTTACAGTATAATATCCTACTTCATCCATTACTTCTTTCTCCTTAAAAGCTTTTTAGGAAGAGCATTGGACTATGACATACAAAACAAAACAAACCAACAAACAAACAAACCAACAAATACATTGTTAACAGAAATTTGATTTACAGTTTTTTTCGATTGCTAAACGGCAGTGAGCACAACTGGAGCTACATGTGCAAAACTACCAACAGTCACCTGAGCTAAACAGTTAACACATGGCTCAAAACAGGCTCAGTGCAGCCAAACACTATGCACAACCCTCACTGAGAGTAAAAACACTAGCATCAAACACCAACACAGAAAATACAAACTTTTCATCTTTACAGTTTGAACAATTTCAGTGACATTTCAGTGACATTTCAGTGTCTCTCTTTTCAAAGAAAAGAGAGACATTCTTTCACATGATTTATTTACATTTTTAGAACATAATTCTTTAGGGTAAATGAAAATTAGCAGTTTGCTTCAATAGTCTGTAGTAATTTACGGAATTACAGTAATGAGTTACATATATATATATATATATATATATATATATATATATATATATGTGTGTGTGTGTTCACTAACAAGTCTAAAACAAGACACCTGCTTAGCCTTTCAGCTGAAATTGCAATGTTTGAAAGGCACAACACTGTAAAAAAAACTTTTGTTGACTTAACTCATTATTTTTTGTTATCTTTTTGCATGGGTTTTTTTGAGTTTAACTTATTTGGAAAAGTGTACCTGACAAATTTGGAAAGGTTTACCTGACAAGTTATAAAGTACAATGAACTGATTTAATTTAGTTAATTAAACTTCGAACTTAAGTTCAGCCAACTAAAGTTAAAGTTATCTAAACTACATCCAATAAGTTCAGCCAAGTAAAGTTAAGTTATCTAAACTACATCCAATAAGTTCAGCCAACTAAAGTTATCTAAACTACATCCAATAAGTTCAGCCAACTAAAGTGGTGTTTTGAAACTTTAAAACCTGCAGCAGAACCAAATAATGAATTACTACTTGAACATTAATTTGTAAGCTACATTTGATTTAAACAAAAATGTATGGCAAATTAACGATCACTAATACAATTTTCAGTACAAAGTTTATTGCAATTAACTCCTAAAAACACCAGAAAAAAAAACTAATTGAAAGGTGTTTTACACCTGTCTCAATGCAAGTCTTGTGGATTAATCTGTTACATAACATTAAGAATTGGCTTAAATGCCATTTTAATATAAACTAGGTTATAAATTTTTTATGCTCTCAAGCTTCAACAAATTCATCAATTAAACTAAACACTTTAAAATGCCACTCCCACAACATAGAAACATCCTGTTCACAACATTCCTTTCAAAAAGAAACTCTGAAAAGCATTAACACATTAAAAGACGTATGAATTGGTTTCATACCACCTTAATCTCAACTAAGCTGATGCTTTAACAAATTCATCAATTAAATTGAACATTACTCTTGAAAAAAAAAGGAAATAGCAATGGTTGCAGGCACTTCACCGCATTAGTTTGTTTTTCAGTCCATGAACTTTAGCGGAGCAGCTTTCCCCATCAATGTTCATGAAGATCCGCTGGATCACCTCAAAGGTGTATCGCAGCTCTTTGGGATAGCTAATGTTTAAAGCGTAAAGCAGTCCAAACAATGTGACAAAGGCATTTGGAATGTCTTGGAGATCCACAATGACAATCTCCCCCTCCAGTATCACAGCCATATTCACGACGTTGTCTGGGAAGGCACAATCTTGTCTGGTGTCCTCGCTCACTGACAAGATGCCCACCTTAACACTCTGAACAACATCGACCTCATTGTCAGTTGGCTGAAAAAAAAGAGAGAAAAAAGAGAGAGAGAGATTAAAGATTTAGCAGTAGACTACAACTTTCATTACCACATTAAACATACATTTTACGCCAGTTTACATTTTGATCGTGTATTTTTTTTACTGTCTATGCCAATAAAATGTTTGTCTATGCAAATCAAATTTTTCTAGAATGATTTTCCAAATAGAGCTATTCAAGTAATCTGATGAATATTCTTCTACTTTTTATCAAATAAAAATCACAGAAAAATGTCAAAAGGAGGTGTGCACTATGCACAATCAGCTGTGTTTTTAAATTCAGAATAAGGGTATGTTTACATGACAATGATGTACTAAAAACAGACAACAACATTAGCCGCGTTTCCACTGTCGGGCTTAAAGCGGGCGTGCTAGTGCATGCCAGGGCCAGTCGCGTTTCCACTGTCACTTCTGGGGCTTGATCATGCCTCGCCGGGGCTTTCTCGGGGCCAACGGCCAGGGTTTTTTGGCCCGACGAAAAACCTTGGGCCAAAGCGGGCCAGCTGGGGCTAGAGGAGTGGTTATGATCAAAGGCTGAGTTTCTCCGCGTCTGCAGAGCGTCAGCGCCGTTCATTTCAGAAAGATAACAGCTATAACGTTGTGTACATCAACATTAAAAACTTTTAAAAATAAGCTGAGCTCAAAACTCACTTTCAGTCAGCAGCGAGTGTTTGAAATAACGCGATCCGATGTGGATTATAATCACCATAAAAGGCAGAAATATTTATAAGCAATGTAAAAGATATGCACGCTAAACATTAACGTTACCATAATAAACATGGTAAATGTGACCGTTTGAAGAAATCAGACATCAGCTTCTTATTCTCTATCACAATTGTGTATTTATTTAGTAACATATTTTATCTGTCGTAAGTCTCGTCTCGAGAGTTTAGCTCCGCGTAGAATGTCATCAAAATATAATAATGATTTTTGTTCGGGAGCTTTTATAAAAATAGATAGCGTCTGCACTGTGGATCATTTCAGAAAGCTAACAGCTATAACACCAGCATTAAAAACTTTTTTTAATAAGTTGAACTCAACTCACTTTCAGTCAGAAGCATGTGTTTGAAATAATTTGATCCGATGTGAATTATAATCACTAAACAAGGCAGAAATATTTATAAGCGATGCGAAAGACTGTGCACGCTAGACATTAACATTACCATAGTAAACATGGTAAATGCAACCACTTGAAGAAATCAGACATCAGCTTCTTATTCGCATCACAATTGTGTATTTATTTACTTATATTATCTGTCATAAGTCTCATCTCGAGAGTTTAGCTCCACGTATGTTTTTTGTTCGGGAGCTTTTATAAAAATAGAGTTATCCTTCATTCTAAATGTGACGTATATAGGCTGCTGTGGCTACAAATAAACAGTAACAGTCTCGACTGAATAAGCAGGCTATTTTCATAAGCGTTTAAAATAAATAAAATAGAAATACATTTATTTCTGTGTGATTAATTTTGAGTCCTGATAAATTGATTCATTATGATCAATGTATCATTTATTCTATAGTAAAACATCGATGCTTTTGAATTTGAATATTTAACAAAGCATGCAAACATAAGGCCGCTGTTATCGTGTTCGTTTTGTGAGCGCGCTAGTTCCAGTGACTTATTTCTTAGTTTTCTAATAACTTCTCTTTGTTGGTGAAACGATGGGGTTGCATGACGTTGTTCCTGAGAGGCGTGTAAAGGGCGGGTTTTAGTGACGAGCAGCGGAGCTTCAGGCCTGACTGGAAACGCTGCACTATTCTGGCCTCGTGCTACAGGCCCGAGGCTATTAGCCCCGCCTGGCCCATTTTAAGCCCTGGCTCGCACTGGCCCGACAGTGGAAAAGCGGCTATTGTCAAAATGATCCTTGTTCACACGGATCTGCGAAAACGTCAGTAGTTGGCGATGTCACTTCATCAAAAAACACCTACACATACGCGCATTATGTTACCGTTTTCAGATTCATGTTTTTGTTGTTTACATGAAGAAGGTAACAGTATCATTTTCGAAACCTTGTGCTTTGAAACTTCGTGTTCAGTGCTCACTTCAGTTTTCGTGTAAACAGCCCCTAAGTTTTAGAATAGAAGTTATTGATAAAGGATTATTTGTTTGTGAAAATGTTAGCATGCAGATTTCATATGCAAATTCATTTGTACACATACTTGTTGAATGAGATCCAGTTTGCTTGGTACTTTTTTTATCTTCATTTACAGCGAAATGATTTGATTCAATAGTAATTTTTGCAAATTCAGAAAAATTCAACACAATACACAATTAAAACTGATGATTCACAATTAATGATTCGATTCTGCATTTTGCGTTTTTAATATTGTGAAATGAGTTTGGATGTACTGATCAGTCACATGAAAAATAGTAAAACCAACATGAAAAATAATCGTGATATTCCTGAAAATAATCGTGCTGTGATATTTTTGCTATATCACGCGACCACCTCTACTTGAAAGATAAAATATGATATAGCAATACAATACATTTTAAAAGGCATAATTAAGCATAACATAACTGAAGGAAAGCCAAATAATGATTCATATTCTTATGGTTTCAATGAAAATACAGGTATCTATAATCGGTATCACCAAAATATAAAAAGTACCAAATAAAAGCATCACTATCATACTAAAGTGATATTGGTGCATCCTTATTCCAGTGTTAATGGAAAAAAGTACTAAAATGTTTACCTCACAAACTTTGAAGACGTTTTCTGGTTTCTCCCTCATGTAGTATGGAAGGCCCAAAATAACTGCTCCCCTCTTCTTCTGGTTACAACTCTGCCAAAAAAATGTGTTCACTTGACGGAAGTGTTTTGTTTGTATATACAGTACAGGTCAAAAGTTTGGAAACATTACTATTTTTAATGTTTTTGAAAGAAGTCTCTTCTGCTCATCAAGCCTGCATTTATTTGATCAAAAATACAGAAAAAACAGTAATATTGTGAAATATTATTACAACTTAAAATAAGTTTTCTATTTGAATATACTTTTAAAAAATAATTTATTCCTGTGATGCAAAGCTGAATTTTCAGCATCATTACTCCAGTCTTCAGTGTCACATGTAACATCCAGTCTATCACATGATCATTTAGAAATCATTCTAATATTCTGATTTATTATGAGTGTTGGAAACAGTTCTGCTGTCTAATATATTTGATGAATAAAAGGTTAAAAAGAACCAAAGGTGTTTGGCTGGAGGTCATGGTGGAAATGACCCTAGGTTGAATTTAGTCCGAACCATCTCTTTAAGTTACCTGCATCACAAATTGATAGTTAATTTTAAGAATTTCCAAAGATTGCTGTGAAAACTGACCTGTATCTGGTGCTCTGCAACTTAGATGAAGTGAAGTGACTGAGGTAAAAAAAATTTGGTTGGCGAACAAGCTTTTAGTCAACTTGACAGAACCTGTGAGTCAACATGAGAAAGTACAATGAGCTAATCTTCTATGTGCAGAAATACACTCAATAATCGTACATTCGTGACAACATCGCGTGTAATTCTCCCTATTATTAAGATTTCTTAAAACAAGAACAAAAGCGCGACGAAATGGCTCAAGGCCGCACAGAATCCAAACTCTGAATAGTAATAATGAAAAACCGTGACATTTCAAACCACAGACATATTAATTGTCATTTCTATCACCCATCGATTCAATTTGACAGTTACTTTTTTAATTCAAAGACTGTGATGAAAACTTACCTATATCTGGCGCTCTGCATCTGATGAAGTGACTGAGGTAAAAATCCGGTTTGGTCCAGTTGGAGAACGAGCAGCTTTTAATCAACTTGACTGAACCTGTGAGTCAACACGAAGAAGTACATTACAATGAGCGAATCTTCTATTTGCAGAAATACACTCAATAATCGTACATTCGTGACAACATTGTGTGATATTCCCCATTTTATTCAGAGTTCTTAAAACAAGAACAAAAGCGCGACGAAATGGCTCAAGGCCGCGCAGAATCCAAACTCCGAATAGTAATAATGAAAACCGTGACATTTCAAACCACAAACATATTAATTGTTATTTCTATCACCCATATCGATTCAATTTGACAGTCACTTAAAGATTGTGGTGAAAACTTACCTATATCTGGCGCTCTGCATCTGATGAAGTGACTGAGGTAAAAATCCGGTTTGGTCCAGTTGGTGAACGAGCAGCTTTTAATCAACTTGACTTTACCTGTGAGTCAACACGAAGAAGTACAATGAGCGAATCTTCTATACACATATATAATCTTACATTCGTGACAACATTGTGTGTAATTCTCCCTATTATTTAGATTCTTAAAACAAGAGCGAAAGCGCGACGAAGTGGCTCAAGGCCGCGCAAAATCCAAACTCTGAATAGTAACGTTAATAATAAAAAACCGTGACATTTCAAACCACAGACATATTAATTATTTCTATCACCCATATCGATTCAATCTGACAGTTACTTTTTTAATTCAAAGACTGATGAAAACTTACCTATATCTGGCGCTCTGCATCTGATGAAGTGACTGAGGTAAAAATCCGGTTTGGTCCAGTTGGAGAACGAGCAGCTTTTAATCAACTTGACTGAACCTGTGAGTCAACACGAAGAAGTACGTTACAATGAGCGAATCTTCTATTTGCAAAACACTCTGACTCGAAATGGATAATATAATTTTGAAAATCTGCTTTTAATAATGGTCATTTGCACTTATGAATTTAATGTATGATTTCAGAAATGACGGATTTGTGGACAATATTTACACTGCGACTATAACAAACATTTAATTGCTTTACAAATCCTTAATAGGCCTATATTATTCGATAACACAATACTATAAAACGCTTATTACGAAATAAAAACTTGCAACAATCCACGTTAACAATATAAAATGTCACACTTACTCTGTATCACTCAGTTTCTTCTGAAGACACGTGTTGTCCAACATGGAAAATCATCCGGTTTCCGCTGGCTTCTCTCGAAAATTCTCAAAGGAAAAAAAATGATTCAGCGAATCATCTTGAGCGGTTCATTGTTCATGAATCGCTCAATTCCGCCCATGATCAATTGGAATCTGACCATGAATAAAAACTGAAGCAGCTTGACAAATTTTTGGTGTAATTTAATTAATCTGTGCTCATAATTGTAAATAACTATTTTTAATGTACACACTAAAATAAAATACACTGTAATTAATTTATATATACCACAGTAGTGATAACTACAAGACAACCATTGACACTGGCTTGAGAAAACCTGAGCAGAAAGTTTGAAATATTTTTAATGTCGTTAAGTTTGAAGATGTATGTTTACAGCGGTTTTAAAAGCTTGAAGTTCAGGGTTTAAGACAATGCAATCTACCAGACAGCAAGATAGATAGATAAATTAAGTTTAGTTTACACAGTAAATTGTTTAGTTTACTGCTATGAAAGCATTAGAATTGAAGTAAAACCTGCAGAAAATTTTGTGCAGTTGTTTCAACTTACTGTTAATTCAACAGAAAGTCTATTGCAGTTGTTTAAACATACATTTTTGAGTTAAAATAACCATTTTACTTGTTCATTCAACTTTCAGTCTAGTTGAGGACAAGAAAACTTAAAATTTCTTGTTGTCTGGACAATCTAGTTATCTCTACACAAAAAAACAAGTTGAAATAACTAAATTGTGGAAATATTTTTTACAGTGAAGGCTGAAATCTATTCTGTTTTGAATGTGTGGTTCACAGTTTTGACAGCAGTGTGTTAGCATTTGAACAAAGTGCTGTAAATCCACAGTGTTGTGCAGGTTGTGGTTAAAGTCATGGGATAAGTGTGTAGAGTTTTGAAAACTGTGTTCAAGCAATGAAAAACGAACTAGAGTTTGGTCCACATGAAATGCTGCTGTGCAGACTGTAGTTAGAGTTTTGCACATGTGACTCCAGTTGTGCCCACTGTCGTTTAGCAATTGAAAAAAACTGTAATTTATTTATGATGGTATGACAATAAGTATTACAAAACACTCTTCCCAGGGCTAGTGGAGCCCCTGAAAAACTAGGTTTGGTTGGTACAGAAAGTTATTTTTTTCCCCCAGTGTTCCAGATTAGTTCCAGCTAGGCTGTGGTTTTTTTTTTTTTTTTTTTTTTTTTTTTTTCTAAAATCCTGGAACTCTGTAAAGAAAAACAAGGAATGTATGTTAACACCACTTTAAACCCAGCATTGTTTTTTTTTTTTTTTTTTTTTTTTAGGATTTTAGTCTGTTCGTGATAGAAATTATTTTCTTTTTACGTGTTTTTTATTATTATTATTAATCTTTCTGTTTCTTTCTGTCCCTTTTACAGCCTGTCTTTCAGTTTCTATAAATTATCATTGGCTGCCTGTCAAGTGACTGACAGTTTCAGAAGACTGACTAAAAACAACTAAAGACATAGTAGTTAAAAAGCAGCAACTGCAGCGGCTAGCTCATCAATGACATTTACACTTCAGTCAGCATAATCCAAAGAAAAGGAAAGAGAAGATTTATTTAAATTTCCAGGTTTCTCAGAAGCGGTTGCACACGTAAAGCCACCACCAACACTGCTCTGATGATAGCTGCAGCTTAAATACTCTCTTTCCCTTCCCATCATCCAATCACAAATGGATTATTGAAGTAAGGTGGTAACATTTGGTCTGTGGGGAGACAGAGACAGAGAGAGAGAGAAAGAGAAAAACACATGCAAAACATACTTGGGCACGACAAAAAAAACCCTTACAGCTCTGGAGTCAAGTCAAGTCAAATTTATTTATATAGCGCTTTTTACAATTGGTAATTGTTTCAAAGCAGCTTTACATATTAGAAGCACAGAAAAAAGAGAAGTGGTTAAAAATAAGCTGTACAAGCAAGCGTGGTAATATGTAACATATACAAGATGGTGCTACATTAAGCCAATGTCGGCTGACTCCCAGGGGTGGAAAAAAACCCCTAGGAGAAAAACCCAGCGTGCTAACACTGGGAAAAAAGTCCTAGGAGGGAAAAAACCCCTTGGAAGATATATATAATATATGGATATGGAGATCAAAATCTGAATTATACATTTTTATTATAGAGATTAAAAATAGATTATATATAAATATATGTAAGCGGATACGGAGATTAAAAATCTGAATTATAGATGCAGCCAGAACTGGATATGTAGGCCCGTTGTCTCCTGGGCTACAGTTGTAGTCAGGTCCAGACACAGGTTCTCCATCTGATCTGGATACGGCCTGGATCCAGCACCCGGCAAACCTCAGGATAAGCAGAGAGACTGATATTAGCGTAGATGCCATTCTTATTCTGATGTACAGGTATATCTAGTGTTATAGGAAATGTTCTCGGTTCCGGTCGACCTAATTATTGCAGCGTAACAATCCTTTAACGGATTTGAAAAATGTTAATGTATTGATAATGTGTTATGTGTATGCAAGAGCAAAGAGATGTGTTTTTAGTCTAGATTTAAACTGACAGAGTGTGTCTGCTTCCCGAACAATGCTAGGAAGATTGTTCCAGAGTTTAGGTGCTAAATAGGAAAAGGATCTGCCGCCTTCAGTTGATTTTGATATTCTGGGTATTATCAACTGGCCTGAATTCTGAGATCGCAATAGACGTGAAGGACTATAATGCACCAAGAGCTCGCTTAGATATTGGGGAGCTAAACCATTTAGAGCTTTATAAGTAAGTAGCAAGATTTTAAAATCTATACGATGTTTAATAGGGAGCCAATGTAATGTTGACAGAACTGTCAAGTCAAGTCAAGTCAAATTTATTTATATAGCGCTTTTTACAATTGGTAATTGTTTCAAAGCAGCTTTACATATTAGAAGCACAGAAAAAAGAGAAGTGGTTAAAAATAAGCTGTACAAACAAGCGTGGTAATATGTAACATATACAAGATGGTGCTACATTAAGCCAATGTCGGCTGACTCCCAGGGGTGGAAAAAACCCCCTAGGAGAAAAACCCAGCGTGCTACACTGGGAAAAAAGTCCTAGGAGGGAAAAAACCCCTTGGAAGATATATATAATATATGTAAATGGATATGGAGATCAAAATCTGAATTATACATTTTTATTATAGAGATTAAAAATAGATTATATATAAATATATGTAAGCGGATATGGAGATTAAAAATCTGAATTATAGATGCAGCCAGAACTGGATCTGTAGGCCCATTGTCTCCTGGGCTACGTTGTAGTCAGGTCCAGACACAGGTTCTCATCTGATCTGGATACGGCCTGGATCCAGCACCCGGCAAACCTCAGGATAAGCAGAGAGCATGATATTAGCGTAGATGCCATTCTTATTCTGATGTACAGGTATATCTAGTGTTATAGGAAATGTTCTCGGTTCCGGCCGACCTAATTATTGCAGCGTAACAATCCTTTAACGGATTTGAAAAAATGTTTATGTATTGATAATGTGTTATGTGTATGCAAGAGCAAAGAGATGTGTTTTTAGTCTAGATTTAAACTGACAGAGTGTGTCTGCTTCCCGAACAATGCTAGGAAGATTGTTCCAGAGTTTAGGTGCTAAATAGGAAAAGGATCTGCCGTCTTCAGTTGATTTTGTTATTCTGGGTATTATCAACTGGCCTGAATTCTGAGATCGCAATAGACGTGAAGGACTATAATGCACCAAGAGCTCGCTTAGATATTGGGGAGCTAAACCATTTAGAGCTTTATAAGTAAGTAGCAAGATTTTAAAATCTATACGATGTTTAATAGGGAGCCAATGCAGTGATGACAGAACTGGGCTAATATGGTCATACTTCCTAGTTCTAGTAAGGACTCTAGCTGCCGCATTTTGGACCAACTGTAGTCTGTTTAAAAGCCGAGCAGAACAACCACCCAGTAGAGCGTTACAGTAATCTAGTCTTGAGGTCATGAATGCATGAACCAACTGTTCCGCATTTGTCATTGAGAGCATATGTCGTAATTTAGATATATTTTTTAGATGGAAGAAGGCGGTTTTACAGATACTAGAAACATGACTTTCAAATGAAAGATTGGTATCAAAGAGCACACCCAGGTTCCTAACTGAGGACGAAGATTTAATGGAGCACCTGTCAAGTGTTAGAGAGTATTCAAGGTTTTTTCGTGAGGAAGTTTTTGGTCCAAAGATTAGGATATCAGTTTTTTCTGAATTTAATAATAAGAAATTTCTTGTCATCCAGTTTTTAATGTCAGCTATGCATTCTGTTAGTTTTGTGAATTTGTAGGTTTCGTCAGGGCGCGAGGAAATATAGAGCTGAGTATCGTCAGCGTAGCAGTGAAAACTAACACCATGCTTCCTAATTATCTCTCCTAAGGGCAGCATGTACAGAGTGAAAAGCAACGGTTCTAGTACTGAGCCTTGTGGTACTCCATATTGAACTTGTGATCGATACGACATCTCTTCATTAACTACTACAGACTGATAACGGTCAGATAAGTAAGATTTGAACCATGCCAAAGCAATTCCACTAATGTCAATATAGTTTTCAAGTCTTTTTAAAAGAATGTTGTGATCGATAGTGTAAGGCTTGATTTTCCTGCTAAACAAAAACTGAGATCAAGCATCCTGCAATAAAGCAATAAAACTCGCCTAGAGAAGAAGATCTCAGAGAAACAGCAAGGGGCAATGCCTTGCCCTAACTCCAAAAGGACAACGCCTCCCCCCACCACACACACACACACACAAACTCTCCTTCCCCCTGACTGAAAGTTATTCAACATGTTTAATGTAACTTGTGTATTTATTGTTTTTCCCTTTTCATGTTTGGTATCATTTAATTTGTCTCAGTGCGATTGGTAAACTGGTCTCAATTTCACAGCAGTCACTAGTATCATGAAGAAGATTGAAAACTAAGGAAAATTCTGTCCTCTTTTGGGTGGTGCCTTTTGTTGAAAACCCACTCCTCTCTCCCCCAAAACAGGTGTTGGTGTAGTAAATATTTACAACCCTTTTGTTCTGGTCTGGTATAAAAGGTAAAGAGCAAAGCAGTCATGCGGGATCATCTGTAGGAGAGGCCCCCACAGAGAGGTGGGTGAATGTCTGAGGACATTCACCCATCCCTGTGTATATATGCATTTCTTTGAGTAATCGATATTATGCATTTATCATTTCTGAATTGGCTTCTAATTGTCTAATTGTAATGTAATTGGCATGATATATTTTTACTTGACAAATAAAAGGTTATATTTGGTTGATTCTGTATTATTCTTAATCCATTATTTCTAGTAGATCAAAGCGAAGGTATTACCTCAAATCTGTGTTCAGGATTGTTCATACGAAAGGTTTAATAGATGGAGCATAGGGCACGTCAATTAAGTCCATTTCGATTTCTGACAATCACTGCCTTAAATAAGTTGCAGTTTTCGTAAATATATCAAAACTATGCTTTTTGTTACGAGTAAGCAGAGCGCGACCGACTTAAAGGTAGATATTTACCCTGCATCCAATGTTTAAGGTCAGACTGACGAGTTTGTGTCCGGGAAGAGCAAATCGGCCGAAGTAACTCTTCTAAAGCGATACCGGGACTGCAGTGAACGAAATAATTGAAGATATAAGGTAATCAGAATAATCGAATATCTAAATTAATACATAACAAATGATTAATTTCTAATTGGAACACAACCTTAGTAAGAATCATTTGAAATTGGAGTCAGATTAAACGAGTGAAATTAAGTGAACTTAATAGAGACGCTGAAAAGGCATACACGCTTAACCTTCCCTGTCCTGTGGGAAACCGTCATTGGACCCATTAGGCGGGCCTTACAAAGTGGTGACGTTCCCTCCGTGATCTCCCATATCTTGTTGGCGAGTGTCTTTTCAGTGGAAAATTGGGATTTGCAACAAGTAAGAGGCTTGATCATCTTCTCTTTCTTCAGCTGTGGTAAGTCCATTCTTATTTGCCTTTTAGAAGTGTTGAGGGAAAGATAATTGCATCCTACACATTTGTAGAATGGGTCGGCATACCCATAGATTTAAGACCGGAGACCGAAATCCGGTGGGGCTGGAGAATTAGACAACCACATGTTATCAGGGACATGATAGCAGCAGCGTAGATGAGAAATGATATCCCTTGCTTTAACTTTAAATATCTCCTTGTTTGCCTAAGCAACAAGAGATTAACCTTAAATTGGAATAACATCATCCAAATTTTATTCTGGTATTCAACAGGGCTGGAAAGTAAAACCTAAATTCTGAGGTAAAGATTGCCCAGCTACATGTTTATTTGCTTTGCTGCAACAACATTGCAACACTGAAAATAAGCAAATGGTCACGTTGTGGGAAAATCTTGTGATTGGATAAACCAAAAGATAACAAGTGAGAAAAATATCTCACTGAAATCCTTTGTGTGTGGAATGTAAAGCTGGACAAAACAGTGTTGTAAAACTAAAAAGTTTTCAAAAGAAAAGATTTGGGCATAATTCTGTCTCAGTCCTGGAGAACTGCTGCCATGCAGAAGTCCTAGAGACTGCAACTGGGAAAATACACTAAATGTTGAAACTGATGTGTATAATGATAATTATGATATTACTGAGAGACTTGTAACCAAGCCTGAGGGTTTTACCCATTCAGAGGACATACTCAGTTTGTCTTTGTTTCATAAAAGAAATTTAGCCATAGAATAAGCATCACTATACTTTGATATTGTTCAAGAGGTGCACTGGTTAAGGCTTAGTCTTATAAAACATCTTTTACCTTGGTCTTAGTTCAAACTTTAAAATTACTGCACTCTTGTATGTTGTTCAGTGTCTCAAAGAAACTGAAAAAACAAACAGACCAACAATTAATCTTTGTGCTCTCAATCAGACCTGTGTTTGTCCAACCTTTCTTTTCACATCCAAATAGATTCTCAGAGGAATGTAATTGATAACATCTTAGCCCAAAAATAAGAAAATTGTGTCCAATTCTATATTGTAGTCACAAAAATCTTAAATTGAGCAAATGATTTGACCCAATATTCACAGCGTCAAAGTCTATAACTGTTTCCAGTTTAGCCTGTTGACACAATGTGAACACAATGTAATGCCATCACAGCTGTAGCTGCGGGGCCAAATGCCTTCTAAAAGATCAGTGAGGTGATAAGTCACTCTTCACAAATTACTTAGCCAAGACCCTTTGATACCAGCAAATAAATTTATTTTTAATTTATACTGTTTTAATATAATATAATTTATATTATGATCACATCATGATATATTATATTATAATGGCCAGGGATGGCCTTTAATCTCATGATGATTCAAGCAATGGTGTGGAAGAAGAAAGGATTTTGGAAAGGAGCAGAAGGAAATAGAATGTAGTAAGATGGAACCAGAATGTAGACAGAAGTTGGAAGCACTATTAGTGCTGAGAGAATTATGAGGAATCAATGGAAGGATTCAAATTTGTAATTGTGTTAGACACATTGTTCTCACAGAACACACATTCTAGTTGTTTGTGCTACATGTGCACCTAGACTAGTTGAGTTTATTCTTTAAAACACATGACTGCCTTACTGTAAGTGATGCGCTGACACACTTAGGTTTGAGGTTAGATGCTATGCATTCTAGACCATGTGTCTTGTGTAAGTTGGAATAACTAGTACTGAAATAGTACAAAATGTGTGTCTGTGTTAAATTTGTTTGTCTCCTAAGTGGAACACTCAGCTATCTTCCATATAGCTGCAGTTAAACCATGCACAGGAGCATAGAATTGCCATAAGGCTACAATGTGCTTCACAATTGCATTAAGTAAGTTGTTAAGAAAAATGGAAGGAAGGAATAAAATTAATGGGGAAGAACTTCTTTATCTTCTATCTGTGCAAGAATCTTTAATGAGAAAAATTACAATGTCCAGTATTTATTAACTAAAACAATCAACCCGATTGTCATATCTTGAATAGGTTAAATCCATTCAAGATCAAAACAGAATTAAAATTTGATTCTATTGATCTGTAACCCAGTGACAAGAGGAAGTACAAGTTTTGATTTTCCTTTGCAACAAAACCACAGAGAAAGTAGACAAAGTGTTAGCAAACTCCTCTCTGAGGTCGCTGGATCATATGAGATCTGATTAGGGAAGTTATTTTACTGGACATGTAATTAAAGTTGTGTGAAATGTTAATATCAGGCAGAAACTCTTCTGTTTTTACAGACGACAGAGGTCCAAATGGTCAAGTATTTGAAGGACATCATAAATACCAATTGCTAAACAAACAGCACAGCACCACAAAAGGTGATCTGGTGTCCTAATCACAGATCTAACTAATGTGAGATTCCCCCAGGAGACCCAGGTGTCATTATGCTCACAACACAACAGACTGTGTAAGCACAGCTGCAATAGCAACTCAAGGTGTAAGATTCTCTGACCATGCTTAAACATCAGCAGTCAGATCTGACCACTGACATTCAGTTTTATCTGGCCTTCTCTTTGCAGAAACATAATCATAATAATGATCTATGTCTCTGTAAACTAAAACAAATTTTCTTCTAATGGCATACAATCTTAACAGATTAAAGCCATTTGCAACAACTGTCTGGATAAGACCATTTAAGAACAATTAAGATAGCACCATCTATCTTAACATAATTTGTTTGAAGGTTCAAGATAAACTGTTTTCCTGTGTGTCTGTTTCCTTTTCAGGATTGATAGCTGCCATTTTAAGGGCCATGATACACAACTTCACACGCAGGAGATGGGGGTGAAACTTCAAGAGGCCATCTCATGACACTAATAGATACATGGCCTCCCAGTGTAAAACTGGAACTAAATTATGCAACACAATTATGGTAATATAGACACCACCCATCTTCTACACAAACATACAGAACACACACTATACAAACTCACAACATCTCTACCTGGAATAGATCATAAGACTATCCAGAAAAAAAAATTCACATAATGCAAATCTAACATACATAATTTACCTTCATACATATAGGACAAGGGAAATTATTGCCATAATTTCTTTTCTTTTTAATTGTGTCAATTTTGAGGTATAATGGAAACACTGTAATATGCAGGACATGTGCATGGCTTTAGTCACACATCAATTAATAGAATTTCTGATCATTCAAAATTCCAAATCTAAATGAGATCTATTCAGTAATGTAACTGGTCTCTTTGGACAAAATGTTTATTATGTCCAGTCCTTGGCATTGTTGCAAACTAGGAGGGCCCCCTAGTTTCCAACATATGACTAATGACAAATTGAACTAAACAGTTAGAACTGAAATGCAGGCATTTCTATAAATCAGGTACTCAATTCCCAGACCTCTATTCTTGAGTGTGACTTAGCCTGTACATCAAATGCACAGATGATGGTTGTAAAAGCTAAACAAGAGATTTTAAATCTCCGTTTCTGTAAATTCCATTCTCTAATTGATTTGATTGAAGCCTAAATTCTGCATCAAGGATGTGCAGTTAAAACAACTATTATAGACAGTTTTATAATTGTAATTATGAAATTGTGTATTTCTATGTTTAAGTATGTGATATATTTAATTATTTATACCACTGGTAAATATACTAGTTATTTAGACTCTTTGCTACTTGCCTTTAACGCATCCAGACCAAGTCTAAATTCCACTATCATATATGATAGTGAAGAATCTGGTGATTAAATGAGACCTGCTCACTCTGAAACACACACAAACAAACACACTCTGAAAGAGAGACCTTGTTTACCATTCGCACTTTTGATATGTTCATCATGTGTTATTTTGTGTTATTCTGTTTCTCCAACAACCCTTTTCCTCATCTTACAATAACACCAAATTCATCAGTGTTCAAGTATTGAATGGTCACTCAGAAGTTGTTCAGGTGTCCTGCACGCAATGGAGCATCATCAGCTAAATGAATCCTTCTCCCATGGAGATTTGACCTGCCCGGCAAACCAAACCTTCTACTTAAAGGTAACCGAGGATTTCTCACAGGATCAATTAAACCTGGGGCGGACACAGGTGTTTCCGAAAAGTGCAATGAGACTTTCCTGACACGTTCTGCTCGTGCTGACCAACACAACAGACTTGGTACAACCAGTCATTCTACAGTCAGAATACCACCACAGCCAAGTGCAGGTGGAAGCAAACCTGACCAAGAGGATCACAGACATGTCCAGCTGCTGCAGCATCCAGTCAGCACAGTACACACCTAAAGGGACTGTGAGCCACAGAGATGCATCCTGCAGTACTTTCATCTTAATGTTCAACCTGCCTTAATGTTGCTTATTTCAGGTAACGACTTGACTCATTCACCCATCAGCTGACGCTGCTAGGTGACAGCCTATGGACACTCTGGAAGCAGGAAATGTTCAAAAGTGTTCAAAAGTGGCCCCTCAGGGACTCATTGAATTTGCCCCAAGGGGCCAGGGGCCATCTGTAAGGCTTGATTTTCCTGCTAAACAAAAACTGAGATCAAGCATCCTGCAATAAAGCAATAAAACTCGCCTAGAGAAGAAGATCTCAGAGAAACAGCAAGGGGCAATGCCTTGCCCTAACTCCAAAAGGACAACGCCTCCCCCCACCACACACACACACACACAAACTCTCCTTCCCCCTGACTGAAAGTTATTCAACATGTTTAATGTAACTTGTGTATTTATTGTTTTTCCCTTTTCATGTTTGGTATCATTTAATTTGTCTCAGTGCGATTGGTAAACTGGTCTCAATTTCACAGCAGTCACTAGTATCATGAAGAAGATTGAAAACTAAGGAAAATTCTGTCCTCTTTTGGGTGGTGCCTTTTGTTGAAAACCCACTCCTCTCTCCCCCAAAACAGGTGTTGGTGTAGTAAATATTTACAACCCTTTTGTTCTGGTCTGGTATAAAAGGTAAAGAGCAAAGCAGTCATGCGGGATCATCTGTAGGAGAGGCCCCCACAGAGAGGTGGGTGAATGTCTGAGGACATTCACCCATCCCTGTGTATATATGCATTTCTTTGAGTAATCGATATTATGCATTTATCATTTCTGAATTGGCTTCTAATTGTCTAATTGTAATGTAATTGGCATGATATATTTTTACTTGACAAATAAAAGGTTATATTTGGTTGATTCTGTATTATTCTTAATCCATTATTTCTAGTAGATCAAAGCGAAGGTATTACCTCAAATCTGTGTTCAGGATTGTTCATACGAAAGGTTTAATAGATGGAGCATAGGGCACGTCAATTAAGTCCATTTCGATTTCTGACAATCACTGCCTTAAATAAGTTGCAGTTTTCGTAAATATATCAAAACTATGCTTTTTGTTACGAGTAAGCAGAGCGCGACCGACTTAAAGGTAGATATTTACCCTGAATCCAATGTTTAAGGTCAGACTGACGAGTTTGTGTCCGGGAAGAGTGCTCAAATCGGCCGAAGTAACTCTTCTAAAGCGATACCGGGACTGCAGTGAACGAAATAATTGAAGATATAAGGTAATCAGAATAATCGAATATCTAAATTAATACATAACAAATGATTAATTTCTAATTGGAAACACAACCTAAGTGTAAGAATCATTTGAAATTGGAGTCAGATTAAACGAGTGAAATTAAGTGAGCTTCACAGAGACGCTGAAAAGGCATACACGCTTAGACCTTCCCTGTCCTGTGGGAAACCGTCATTGGACCCATTAGGCGGGCCTTACAATAGTGTCAAAAGCAGCACTGAGATCTAATAACACTAATAGAGAAATACAGCCACGATCGGATGATAAGAGTAGATCGTTTGTAACTCTAACGAGAGCAGTCTCAGTACTATGGTATGGTTTAAATCCTGACTGGAAATCCTCACAGATTCCATTTCTTTCTAAAAAGGAGCACAGTTGTGTTGAAACTGCCTTTTCTAGTATCTTTGACAGAAAAGGTAGATTCGAGATTGGCCTGTAATTTACTAAATCTCTCGGATCTAGTTGAGGTTTTTTAATAAGAGGTTTAATAATAGCCTGCTTAAAAGTTTTTGGCACGTATCCTAGTGTTAAAGATGAATTAATTATATCAAGAAGTGGACCTACGACCTCTGGAAGCATTTCTTTCAGTAGTTTAGTCGGCATTGGGTCTAACATACATGTTGTTGATTTTGATGATTTGATAAGTTTAGATAATTCTTCCTCTCCTATAGCGGCGAATGATTCTAGTTTTACCTCAGGGACACTACAGTGCACTGTCTGAAGCGAAACTGTAGACGGTTGCATGTTTATAATTTTCTCTCTAATATTGTCAATCTTGCAAGTAAAGAAGTTCATAAAGTCATTACTGCTGTGCTCTTTGGAAATGTCAGCAGTTGAATCTCTGTTTCTAGTTAATTTAGCCACTGTGTCAAATAAATACCTAGGATTATGTTTGTTTTCTATGAAGAGATTTGAAAAATAAGTAGATCTAGCATTTCTTATAGCCATTCTGTACTCAATCATTTTTTCTTTCCACGAAAGGCGAAAAACTTCTAGTTTTGTTTTCTTCCAACTACGTTCAGCTTTTCTCACAGCTCGTTTTAGAGCCCGAGTGTGCTCATCATACCACGGCGTTGGATTAGTTTCCTTAATCTTCTTTAGACGTAAAGGAGCGACTGCATCTAATGTGCTGGAAAAGAGAGAGCCAATAGTTTCTGTTGCAGCATCGAGTTCTTCTAAGTTGTCAGGTATACTAAGGCGATGAAACTGCTCGGGGAGATTATTTATAAAGCAATCTTTAGTGGTAGAAGTGATGGTTCTACCATATTTTTGGCTGGGTGGTGGTTTTGTAGCCTTGGCTAACTGTATTATACACGAGACTAAGTAATGATCTGATATATCATCGCTCTGCTGTAGAATTTCAACAGCATCAATATCAATTCCATGCGACAGTATTAGATCTAAGGTATGATTACGACAATGAGTGGGTCCTGACACGTGTTGTCTAACTCCAATAGAGTTTAAAATGTCTGCAAATGCCAATCCAAATGCGTCTTTATTATTATCTACATGGATATTAAAATCACCAACAACAAGGACTTTATCCGCAGCCAGTACTAACTCAGCAAATCAGCAAATTCTTTGATAAAGTCAGTATGGTGGCCTGTATTCAGTAGCCAGCACAAATGTCAACTTACATAATGTTACATAAAGCACCATCACTTCAAAGGAATTATATTTGAAATTCTTTTGAATGATTCTGAATATATTACTATAAATTACAGCAACACCTCCCCCTTTGCCTTTCTGTCGAGGATTGTGTCGATAGTCATAACCTTGAGGACTAGACTCATTTAAAATAATGTAATCGTCTGGTTTTAGCCAGGTTTCTGTCAAACACAGCAAGTCTAGTTTATTGTCTGTGATAATTTCATTTACAATAAGTGCTTTTGAAGAAATAGATCTAATATTCAGTAACCCAAGCTTTATCATTTGTTTATCTGATTTATCTGTGATTTTCAATTTTTGAACATCAATTAAATTTTTACCCTTAAAAGGTTTCGGAAGTTTTTTGTATTTACTAGTTCGAGGTACAGACACAGTCTCTATGACTGGACATAACAATGACCACAAAAATCTTATACAGAGATAAAAATAAATCCAGATTGTGAGCGCAACAGTTGGTTTGCCAGGTAAAATACAAATATGTGCAAAATGTCATAGTTACCTGTGTCTGACATAAAAACTATGATAGTCATATTCCTATGAAATTTTAAATAACAAATAACACAAACACAACATTTTGTTTTATTTCCATTATGTTTTATTAATTTATTTGTTAGTAAATAGAAATGTAACCTTGTTGATTATAATTAAAGTTGCATTGTGTAATTTCTGGGCCACTACTGGTACCATAATGACACATTTCTGACATTGTTCCTTTAAACAGACTGGTAAAAAGATAGAAATTATATTTCACAGAAATTGACCTATGAATGGCTTACTTATAATTTATTTAATAATTGGACAAATTTCTATAAATTGACTATAATTCTGTCAGACACTTGATTATTTATTTAGTTACCCTGGAGAAAAAACTCAAGTTAAATCTCAGTGCGAAACTTGACAGTGGTATTCTTCATCTTCTCTTTGTAGACCTCATCAAACTGTTCATTTTGTGCCACAGTGAAGTGATTTTTCCAGTCTCCAACTTTACCTTTTGGAAAGAAAAGATTAAAGCAAGTTAAAGAACAGAATTCAGAGGGACTAAATGAGATGATTCAGTAGTTTATAAACCTTTTCGCATAAAGGGTGAGATCTTGAAATCCATGACTGGGAGTGTGGAATAGTTGGTCATCTTGTTCTGTTTCATGGCATCAAACTGAACCCCCTTTGTTATTTTCTCTCTCTCTTCTACTGAGGTGGACAAACCCAAGAAAGAACACAAACGTTCCACCTCATGTCCTGTGTCCTGAAAAAGACATGGGAAAATATACACTTTAGACACATTTATCATACTGATTTTATGCTTGATAAAAATGTAACTTTATGAACTTACTTCAACCAAATCCTCGTAGAACAAGTATAGCAGGTTAGAATAAGTCTGTTTTTTCTCCCACCATCCAATGACATGGTCGTACCAAGGACCAAACACATCTAGGAAGAAATGTCTGATGTTAAATCAAATTTCAAGTGACAAATTTATTGATTTATGTAGGGGTTGCACATAATAGCGAAACTGAAGATTTTTAAAAATTTAATTTATTTTCCCCAGATTTTAAAATGGTTCTTTAAAAAGTTTGACATTGTAACTGACTTAAAATAGACATAAAGAAGTATTTTTCTTACTCTTTCCTTCCATAAATTTCTGTAAGAAGGTGTTCCAGTCTCCTGGTTCAGGCTGTGCCATGTTCATTCGATCAAAATGAAAATATGAAACTGCATTGTCTTTTGCATTCCGAGCTACATACACAATCTAGAATGAGCGAAAAAACATGAAACAGGACATTAAAATGAGAGTTTACTACACTTTTTTAATGAAGTAACTTTATTTAAAGATTAGTATGTTGTAACAGGTATACTTTTGCATGAAGAAAACAAATGATGAAGAAAAATGGTTATATCAAAGATAAGTAAAACCACATTTAAAATGTAAAAAATAATGTTAACAAAACATGAGGTGCACTTTAAATATTTGGATTATTAGAAATAATCAGTACCAAATTTCTCTAAGTAAAGCAACAATTTAGACACAAAAATGTCTTTATATCACCACCAACATTTTTGTTCTTTAAATAGTTCAAGTTGTAGTTTTTTTTAACAAACAGTTTTAATAGCAATGTACCACAACTGCTAAACATTTTATTTCAATAAAACCCCATATATTCTACCTTTGAGTTCTGCTCCCAGAAGGACCTTGGCACAAGCTGAACAGGTAAATGAGTTTTGATGAGACGAGGAGACGTGGGCAGATTATCAGCCAGTTCTGTTCCTGAAAAAGTTAGTGAAAAATGTGGTTCTAAATTTAGTTCTAAATTGGGTGTCCTAGTGTCACTCAGCCAAGACATGATCTAATGTCACTACAAAATAGGGGCTACTGTATGTTAATACATACAGAAAAATTAGAAGTTTGTGTTTTAAAAACAAACAAACATTCCCTTAGTTCTTAACGTAGGATAGTGCAGGAATCGGCAACTCTGATGATGACGACGGTCAGTATTTTTTCTCTTATACCAAGGGGTCAGATTACTAATCATGGAGGAGGGATTTTTTTAATTATAATTTTTATTATATTTTTTAAAATTATAACTATGTACAAAGCCCAAGATCTGTCCATAACAATGAAATGAAAAAGAAGAAAACAGTTATTACAATCAAAAGGGGGTGGGGGATTGCAAGGAAGTGTGTCACTCTGATTCCAGATTTATCGTAATGCAGGTGTATAGTATTTTTTGCTTTGGAGTGTGTTTGTGTAACAGGTCATTTTTAACAACGCAGACAAAATGCAATGCAGACAACAGACCAGTTACATTTGCTTAATATAGGGTCATCATGTATCTGTTTTGCTGGGGCTCTTTAATGCAAGTTTATCATATTTTTATTGATTGTTTATTTGTGGTGTGACTTATATTCATGAAAATGATGGTTGAGGAGTGGATAGAAGTGCCCCAGTATTGCATTAGGTCAAGGTATATGCCTGAATGGTATAAAGTAGGATAGGAGGCTCAAAATGAGATCAGCCTCAGGTTGTGAGAGAGAATTCTGAACAAATCTTTGAGGTCTTGTAAGAAGTGTATGGATTTTCTAAATTTAATGTCTATTTGCAACAAAAAAATTGATCATAAGCAAATGTCTTTAATGGAGAAGTTGCAGTGTAAACCAGGTGCTATAGCATATACTGAGGTTGTTTGTGATCATATGCTTTGTAGATTACCAGTAGGCCTCAGTAAATTAATAGACTTGATGGCCAAGTCTGATGGCCAGCCAATTTGCATTAGAAGCTACTTTCTTTGACATATAGCTTGGTATTTACAAACTACCCTTGACACCTCAACTACCTCTAGTGTATCTATTAGAGAACCAACAAGGCAGTTATAAAACTAGAAATTCCCAGCCACACGCTGGGAGGGAACGCTGCTCTAGTGTGGATTCCTCTGTTACCATCAGTTAGCAGGACAATGTCCCACTCTAAGTGTTAAAGGTGTAGTAAGCGACTTCTGAGAAACCGATATTTGAAATTGACACCCAAACAAACACACCCCTATGCAAAAGAAACACACCCCTCCCTTCATTGTTACAAACACGCTATGCAACACAGGTAATGACTAACAGCTGGCGCATCAGACAACTAGCGCAAGTATGGATAAATCAGTTGTGATACAACAACAGCATACAAAAGCATATTTTGGTTCTGTGAAACACAGCAAAAACAATGTCACTCATGTATCGAGCAGAAACAAAGCAACCTCTGTGTCCATTTTCAGGCCTTCCCACTTTCTAACGTCTCTCCAGTGCTAGAAAGCTTTTCTTAGCTCTTGCCTGATTGTAACCCTTCTTTTTCCAATTATATTCCTCTGAACTTTTCCTCTTTAGTAATATCTCTTTCTACAGTCTTTCTACACGTGTCGCTTGCTCACTCTCTCTCGTCCTCTATCATGAGTATATATGCCCCCTCTTGCTGATTGCCTTCAAGTTTTTTCTGATTGGTTCGATCAACTTATATTTTTCATTAGCTCCTGCACCACTCAGCTAATTATACTCTTTTTTTACATTTATTACAGATGCAACTCGACAGTTTTGGTTAAGTCATACACTGATGAGCCACAACAATTAAAACCACTGAGAGGTGAAGTGGATAACATTGATTATATCATTACAATGCAACCTGTTCAAGGAGTGGGATATATTACAAAGTGAGTGAACAGTCAGTTCTTGAATTTCATGTGTTGAAAACATGAAAAATATGCAAGAGAAATGAACTGAGTGAGTGGGCCAAATAGTGATGGCTAGAAGGTCACAGTCTCTTTAAAATGGTAAATCTTGTGGGGTGTTCTTGGTATGCAGTTTTTAGTACCTACTAGGGCTGCCGATTTAAAATATTAAATGTCACAGATGTACAATATATTTACTGTGTAATCCACAATTTTGAAGAGGGGGTCAAAATGACAGTTTTCACCTGAGATTTGGAGCCAATTTACAGGGGTATAAAAATGACTTTAGAAAATTGCAGCATCATTATTTTATTTTTACACAGAGATTGGTAGGTCTGTTAGTAAAATCTGTTGAGTTTAGCAATCTTTGTTGCATTATATGTCAATGATGACAGTTCAAAAATGGCAAAAGGCACTTGTGTTTTTTGCCTCAAGTTTGCATGCATCTTAATATCCTTTTAGATTCTGGTTCTTAATGAACTTTCCTTTAGATATCTTTATTTTAAAGGCCCTCGATGGTTCAATCCAAGAGATATGGAGATCTTAATGTGGCTCCATGAGTAAATTGGTGAATTGTACACATTTTTGATGGTCAAAAACAAAATGTGGGTCACTTTGCATACAGCTCATACTTTTTTATTTTAAGGAGGAATATCTGAAGAACAAATAATTTTGAAACTAGAAATGTATCTGTTTCTCTATCAACACAATTGCATAGAACATATCTGAGTGCCATAAATATTCCTTTTCCAAAGTTTGCATGCCTGTAACTCTAAAAGCCTTCAAGATATCTTAATATCCTTCTAGATTCTCATTATTAATAAACTTTACATAAAAATCTTAATTTTCAAGGCCCTATATAGTTCAGTCCCATAGTTATGGGGATCTCAAAGCAGCTCCATGTTCAAATTGTTGAATCTTAACAATTTTCAGTGTTTGAAAACCAAATGTGGTTCACTTTGCACGCAGCCGATAGTTATTGTGTTTTAAGATGAATGTCTGAAGAATAAATAATGTTAAAACTAGAAATGTAGCTTGGGGGGGGGAGTTAAAGAGTTAAAGAGACTGTTAAAGAGTTGGATTCTCATGCTAAACATGGCCAAAGTTTCAAAACATGAGTTGGAATATTTCTGTGCCAAAAATACTCTTCCAAATCCTCATAAACTTCGCAATCTTTTTTTTGAATATGGGTTTTTGTAACTTCATTAAGGTCAGAATTCCTTGTATGGGCACTTCTCCTGGAAGAGCATGTGCACACGTCGACCAGAGCGAGAGAGCAAGAGCACACCCATCAATGCGCATTCAGCTTTACGGAAGTCGTCGGCAGCCCTGCACAGGACTTGCTTGAGAAAGATTTATCACTTTGTTTTTAGACCACAAAATTAACAATGTCACCAAAGAAGTGTGTTTTTGGTTGTGAGGGAAAGATAACCTTGCTTTCCAAAGAACCCAGTGTTAAGTGGAGCTGAGAGATTTGTGCACGCGCATTACATTGATGCGCTCTCAATATTTGTTATTAAAATAACCATAGAAACTGATAGTTGCAATAACTTTTTTATTGGTTAAAATGAATGGAGAATATCTTGTGTTTTTCCGTGACTGCTCGAGCCCTCAGGATCGGCTCTTATGGTTTTATAAACAAGGCCCAGTTCTATGCTGGATTTAAAGATAGTTTGAAACTGAAAGATGGAGCGGTCACAGTGATAATGATCCCGGAATGATTACGAGTCAGAACCGCAGGTGGTGAGTAAAACTGCTTCAAATGTCTGTTTTGTTGGCAATAGGTGCCTAAGTGCATATAATGTAAACAACACGAACGTAGTGAATTCATAAATTCATTATTCATCATTCACTATACGTTATATTCATTATAGTGATCCAAAAGTTATCCAGGGATAATGTGATGGGGTATTGTGTGTGTTTAAATACTTTTGTTTAGCTGACCATTGAAAGCTTATTTAGATCCACTCACACGACATGCCTCCAGGGGCTCGGCTGTTTTCAGAAAGACTCGGTAGAGTGTACATATCTTTTATAAATATGATAAAACTAAAGACTTTTCGGAGATATGAATGATGCACTACTACTCTATAGGTACTCAAGATTAATATGAGATTGGCAGAAACTATGTGTGATACCCCCCTTTAAGATATCTTGAATACTTTTAGAGTTACAGGCATGCAAACTTTGGAAAAGCAATATTTATGGCACTCAGACAGGTATGTTCTATGCAATTGTGTTGATAGAAAAACACAAGAACATTCTAGTTTCAACATTATTTGTTCATCAGATATTCCTCTTTAAATGAAAACAGTATCAGCTGTATACAAAGTGATCCACATTTTGTTTTTGACCACTCAAAATGTGCACAATTGACCAATTTACTCATGGAGCCGCATTAAGATCTCCATATCTCTAGGATTGAACCATCGAGGGCCTTAAAAATGAAGATACCAAAAAGAAAGTTTGTTAAGAACCAGAATCTAAAAGGATATTAAGATATCTTTACTATTTCTTTAGTTACAGACATGCAAACTTGAGGCAAAAAACACAATTAGTGCTTTGTAGTGAATTCCAGGGCCCAGTTTACGGCCGGGCCCCTCTCTCTCCGTAACAGTGGACAAAGGTTTGCTACATTTTGATTGGATCTTGGTGGCCTAACACAAACAAACTGTCCAACGCCATCAGATAAAGATGGAAGGACAACATCCAGACCTCTCTCAGAGGGTAAGAAGAAGACCTCTTGTACCAAGCCTGGGAAGGACAAGACTTCTCATTGGTCCACAGGCAGTTATTACCCTTCACCCATCTAGTCACTACTTCCTAAAGTTGGCCAGAGACTGCCATAAAAATTCCTCGGCACCTTAGCAGCAATGGGTGAAACAAAGAGAGATCACAAAGATCCATCCGAATCCATTCAAAACTATGTTTGAAAACCTTAGAACTGATGCAAACTACACATCCATTTCATACTTATTCACAGAAATAAGTATTCTCAGTGACAGCTATTTGTAGTGCAACCTCTGATGCAAATTCAGCTGTTAATGTACAATTGAATGACAGTTCAATCTTTTTTCATCATGTTTAGTCTCTATTTGTTTAGAATATTGCCAAAGGTATTCTGGTGGTGGTTTGGAAAGTGAGAAATGCATTGGTAAACTTTAAAGACACTGTAATGACTTCCAACTTTGTGCTTTATGCAAATGAGTTCCACAGGGGAGAGAAGGGTGGGCCACACTGTGTGTGTCCCCTCTGATGCCAGCAGCCAATCACAGCACTCGAATGGAGAAGCGCCAAAATGCAATCTCCTCCTCATCGGAAAGGGATAAAGGTACCCTTTCAACAGACACTCCTTGTTCTGAGTCTGCCCTTCAAACAGGGAAAGACATAACAGATATTGTTCTGAGTCTGCCCGTCAAAGGGGAAAGACACAACAGATACACCGTTCTGAGTCTGTCCTGCATGGGGACAGACATTAACAGACACAACACCGTTCTGAGCCTCTGGTCCATCCAGAAGAGACAACAACAGATCCCATGATCTGAGCCTACAGCTTGTGAGGCAGCAACAGAGACGACCACATTCTGAGCCTCTAGCTTGTGAGGAAAGAGACATTAACAAACACTACGTTCAGAGTTTCCATCCAGCGAGACAGTGACGACATCTGCAACAAGGTTAAGCTCAGGAGAGCAAACCATCACTTCAAGGTACCTTCGTCTGCGTGTTCCAGATTGTTAAGGACCTTCTGCACCTACGCCAGGGCCTCGTCTGCGTGTTCCAGATTTTAGGACCCTTTGGTGCTCTAGGAGATCAGCATCCCACAGAGCTTCGTGTTCAAGACTGTTGAAACAGATTCTGGCTCCTCTCCCCACTGCATTGTCACCCGGCACAACCAGTGGAAGACGTCATCGTCATCGGACTCGACCAAGTGGAACGTAAATATCACTTAACCAAACCTCTTTCCAGAGACCTTGGCATTGTTGTATTTTATCAGTATATAATTTCCTAATTTCCATTAGATGTAATATAGCTGATGTTAGTTAATAACAAATAATCTCTCGTTTATTTGTTTGGTGCATAATAAGGTTCTCCACCTTATTATTTTCAGAGAAACAGTTTATCTTTCCCTAAGATAACGTAACTCTTCCATAGCCACACTCAACTTAATCACTTGTATTCTATGTATCTTATGCACTTTATTCCTTTATCATTCATGGTATTCATTTAGTAGTTGTGTTAGTTATTCTTGTTTATCTTTTTGTTAATAAAATTTATTTTATTACACTTGTGTCTTCCTTGTGCTGATAATACAGAAAAGGGCTCTACAAGTTAGCAATTTCACCAATCTTTCAAATAAATCAGCTGACCACTTTACATTAATTCTAAATGAATGAAAGCCCCTGTTGGGAGTGTTCTCATACTGCCAAGGTAACAGACCTTGACTGGTGCCCTGAACTAGGGAAAAAGGGGGAAGTGGTCATCTGATGTACTCATAACCACACCTTAAGAGACGTGTGATCCAAAATCACAACGTCAGCAGTGACGTGAGTACCAATCCCTATTTTACTTTGTGTCCTTTGATGGACAAAGTAAAAATCACTACAGCTTTTTGACATTTTTGAACTGTCATTGTTGGCATATAATGAAACAAAGATGGTAAAGTTAACAGATTTTACTAATAGACCTAACAATCTCTGTTTAAAAATAAAATAATGATGCTGTCATCTTTATAAAGTCATTTTTACACCCCTCTAATTTGGCAAATACAAAATAGTGGATTACTCTTTAAAAATACATCTGTGACATTTAACATTTTGGCTTTCATAACTATTTATGTTTGTCTGTGTACAAAAAAAAAATATTAACAAAATTAAAAATTTGAGCCGGCTCAAGCCTCTAGTTGAGTTGACATGGAAAAACCAAGTAAGGTTGGGCGATATGGCAAAAAAATAAAATATTGAATTTTTTTTAAATTTTTATTTTTTCAGAACGATTGACTGATTCACAATTTTTTTTTCTGATTTATTTATTTATTTTAACTATTCAACTTAAAATGTAACTACAATATGATACAAGTAACATTCTCTTTATTAGTCATCTGGTTAAAAAAAATTCTATTCCAAGTGCACCACACCTGAAGTGATCAACATGGTGTAAATGTAAAACAAATGACTTATTTATTAAATCTTTGTAGAAAATACGCATGAAATATAAAGGCAAATGTTATCTCAAACATATTCTATATACTCAGAAATCATATAAAATAAGAAAAATGCTACATATTTCTGAGCCAAAAAGCAATATCAATAAATAACACCAGTAACATATTATTTTTAACAGCAAATGCTTTGTTAAAACAGAAAATAACAGCACCTTTCAGCCTGTCACCATCATGCAAACATGAAATATCAAACATATAGTAGTAGTTCTTTATAGGTTTTTGCATTCCATTGCGCTATTTTTCCTATTGTTCTTATGTTTGGCGGACATTTGGTTGATGCACTCATGCCTTGCATCTTTTGCAGCGTGAAGCGGCATTCTAAGAATGCAGTGGTCAAGTCAAAAAAAAAAAGTTCTACTAAAAAAAGTTAATTTTTAAAATTGTAAAAAAAAAATGAACGAAATGAAACTGAAATTCAGTGAACACTCGTTATAGTGTGATCTCTGACCTGATGGTATAATATGAAAACACGACTCCAGGAATGGCACTCTCATATGGATAGGCTGGGAAGTCTGGCGCTCTGAATCTCCCTTACCAAAATACAGCAGGTCTAGAATATAAGAAACCCAGGTGGTACCTAGAAGAAGAATGGAGAGTAGAATTCTGCATTATTTTGTGTTTGAAATCTTAGGTAATATGTACTACATCTAATGTTTTTATTAACAAATTAAAATATATTAATAAAAGCTGGATGATTTGAGGTGCTAAATGGCATGCAAATCATTTTAAAACATTGTGTGGTGGAGAAAATGCTATATTACTGTTACTACCAATAAAGCTCTTTCTGATTATGCTATGTTAGACACTTAGTATAGTCTGATTTACTTTTTGGGTATAAAATGTTACTCACGGTAAATCAAGAAAACAAGAGATTCAAACAATAAGACTAACCGTGTTGAGCTATATAACAAATTATAGTTTTCTGTCAACAAAAGTATCCAAACAGTTGCTCACCTGTCTAATAAAACATAATATATTAAAGTGACTATGATTTCACTAAATCAACCCTCCCTTCCTCTCACAGTGGGCAGGGTGGCCTGCATACCCTGATTACCCTGAAACCAAACTTCCACAAGTTTGTCAGATGAAGACATTTACATCAGCAGCATTTATTCAGTATTCATAAACTTGTCAGTCCAGTTACCATAAAGAGAGCAGTAGAAATACTATTATTACTAAACACCAGAAGAGCTCTAGTAATCCATTCAGGGTGTTCCCCTGCCTTTGGACTGAAATGCTGGGATAGGCTCCAGTATCCCTGCAAAACCTAAATTAGATACGCAAATTGGAGAATGAACGAACTGACCAGAAGTGGTGTAAAATTTAGTGAAGTTTTACAAAATGTGTAGCTTGTGTATGAATACTTCAAGTATAGCAACAATAGCCCATTTTAAGGGAGACCGGGGATGGAAGTAACACTTTTTGTTTGAGCATCACTAACTCAGTGGTTGTTTAAGCTAGATCTCTAGCTGAAGATAGATGTACCAATGAGAGGTAATTTGCACAGCATCTAATTTATGCATGAATGATTCAGAGAGAATCATTCAAGCTACAGGAGGATCTGCATACTGTAAGTGCTTTTGTGTTGTTTCTAGTTTGATTTTAGTGCTGTGTAGTTGCTAGGAAGTTTGTTTACTGACTTCACGTGGCAAATCGCGTTTGTTCTCGTTTCGCTCCGAGCCAGTAAGGCATGGCCAAAGCCAGCTTTACTATTTAAACAGTTGTAATTTAGCATTTATTAGAGAGAATCATTCAAGCAGGAGGATCTGCGTACTGTAAGTGTTTTTGTGTTGTTTCTAGTTTGATTTTAGTCCTGTGTAGTTGCTAGGAAGTTTGTTTACTGACTTCATTGTTTACTGGCAAATAGTGTTTGTTCTCGTTTCGCTCCGAGCCAGTAAGGCGTGGCCAAGGCCAGCTAGTACTTGGAGATTTCAACATCCATCTAGACAAACCTCTGCTGACTTCCACACTCTGCTTGCCTCATTTGATCTCAAGCGAGTGGCCACCTCAGCTACCCACAAATCAGGTAACCAATTGGACCTCATCTACACACGCTGTGGCTCCACCGACAATGCACTGATTACTCCACTACACACCTCAGACCACTTTCTCATCACTTTTAATCTCAACCTGACCCCTAACTCAACACTCACTCCACCACATGTTACTTTTCGGCGAAACCTACGCTCCCTCTCACCATCCCACCTATCCTCTTTGGTCTCATCCACACTTCCTCCCCCTAATCAGTTCTCATCACTGGACACTAACAATGCTACTGACACTCTTTGCACCACTCTAACATCTTGCTTAGATGACTTCTGCCCCCTTTTAACCAGACCAGCCCGCGCCACCCCCACTGCCCCCTGGCTCTCTGATGTTCTCCGTGAGCATCGGTCGAGACTCAGGGCTGCAGAGAGGAAGTGGCACAAATCTAAAGATCCTACTGACCTTAGCTCATATCAGTCACTCCTTTCTTCTTTCTCTACAAATGTCTCCAATGCTAAAACCACATACTATCACACTAAAATTAACAATTTGACTGATTCCCGCACACTTTTTAAAACCTTCTCTTCTCTTCTTTGCCCTCCTCCCCTCCCTCCCACATCAACTCTTACAGCTGATGACTTTGCCACATTCTTCACACATAAAATAACAACCATCAGCAGCCAATTCTTCACACCACACACTGACAATAACATCTTAACAAAAAACACACAAACTCCTCCTTCTCCATGCTCTCGGAGGCAGACGTTTCAAAACTCATCCTTTCCAATCACCCTACTACCTGTCCGTTAG
Source organism: Ancherythroculter nigrocauda (assembly GCA_036281575.1). Lineage (NCBI taxonomy): Eukaryota > Metazoa > Chordata > Actinopteri > Cypriniformes > Xenocyprididae > Ancherythroculter > Ancherythroculter nigrocauda. The sequence continues at coordinate 34,046,209 of VTFQ01000021.1, forward strand.
ACCCTATCCCCACTCATCTTCTTCAGGCCATCTCCTCCTCAATTCTACCTGCACTCACTCACATTATCAATTCTTCCCTTCATACTGGAACATTTCCCACAGCTTTTAAGCAGGCTAGGATTACCCCACTGCTTAAAAAACCCACTCTGAATCCAGCACTTTTGGAAAACTACAGACCAGTATCCCTTCTTCCTTTCATTGCTAAGACACTTGAGAGAGTTGTATTCAACCAACTGTCTACTTATCTCACACAGAACAACCTCCTTGACGACCACCAGTCTGGTTTCAAGAGTGGCCACTCAACTGAGACTGCCTTGCTCTCAGTCACTGAAGCCCTGAGACTGGCACGAGCGATTTCAAAATCATCAGTACTCACCTTGCTGGATCTGTCTGCTGCTTTTGACACAGTTAACCACCAGATCCTCCTGTCAACACTCATGTCGAAGGGCATCTCGGGAACCGCACTCCAGTGGTTCAAGTCTTACCTCTCAGGTAGGTCCTTCAGGGTATCTTGGAGAGGTGAGGTGTCCAAGTCACCTCATCTTGCTACTGGGGTACCTCAGGGCTCAGTGCTTGGACCACTTCTCTTCTCCATCTACATGTCATCACTAGGATCTGTCATTCAGGAGCATGGTTTCTCCTATCACTGTTACGCTGATGACACACAACTCTACCTCTCATTCCAACCAGATGATCCGACGGTTACTGGTCGCATTGCAGCCTGCCTGACAGCCATTTCTGCCTGGATGAAGGACCACCACCTTCAACTCAACCTTGCAAAAACAGAACTGCTTGTGGTCGGTGCCAACCTAACACTTCGTCATAACCTTTCAATTCAACTTGGGTCATCAACCATTACTCCTTCCAGGACAGCTAGGAACCTTGGACTGGTGATGGATGATTCTTTAAGCTTCACAGATCATGTTGCGACAACGGCCCGGTCCTGCAGATTTGCCTTGTACAACATCAGGAAGATTAGACCCTTCCTATCGGAGCATTCCACACAAATTCTTGTCCAAGCTCTTGTTCTATCCAGACTGGACTACTGTAATGCTATCTTGGCTGGCCTTCCAGCATGCACTGTCAAGCCTCTACAACTGATCCAGAACGCTGCAGCAAGACTGGTCTTCAACGAACTGAAGAGAGCGCACATCACTCCTCTCTTCATCAGTCTGCATTGGCTGCCAGTAGCTGCTCGCATCCAATTCAAGGCTCTGATGTTTGCCTACAGAACGACCGCTGGCTCTGCACCACTATATCTTAACTCACTACTTCAGACTTATGCGCCCTCCAGAAACTTGCGTTCTGCAAGTGAACGGCGCCTTGTGGTGCCATCACAAAGGGGCACAAAATCGCTCTCACGGACCTTCTCCGGGTCTGTTCCTGGCTGGTGGAATGGCCTGCCACGTTCTATCCGAGCAGCTGAATCTTTAGCCATTTTCAAAAAAATGCTAAAGACGTATCTTTTTCGCCAGCACTTGACCTAGTAATAGTACCACTTACCTTGATTCCTATTTTCCTTCCATCTATCTGTGTATTTTATAAAAAAAAAAAAAAAATTCCTTGCTACGAGCACTTTACTGTCATAACTGTGACTTCACTCAGCACTTATGTACTGTTGTTCTCATGTTGATTTGATTGATTCTACTATTCTCATTTGTAAGTCGCTTTGGATGCTAAATGACTAAATGTAAATGTAAATGTAATGAACTTTATTGAAGAACAAAGAATCAATTTGGAATAAAATGAACAATTTAAAGTGACAAAAAACATTATATTGTGTTTCTTTAAGGACTTTTTAGCACAAAAGCAACTGCTGTGTACGGAAGCCCTAAACGGCCATGGATTATTATTATTTTTCTATCTTGTTTTCTCGTGATCACAACTAAATTTTCTCGTGATCTCGAGATAACAAAAGTTGTTTTGTTGTGATCACAACTTAAAAGTTCTTTTTACAATGACTGATTCTGAAACACACTGTATTCTACTGTTGCTATAGTAACGAACACAACTTTGACGCGCATCTGATCGACGGATAAATCATGCGCTCTTATACCTTGTGGATATTTCAGCAAAATGTTTACTTCACTTAATAATAAAGTTTACAATACACACTGTGTGTGTTTGTATGATTGTTCGTGTGTGTACTGTATTCCTGTTACATCAGGGTTCAGTTACTAGCTAATTGCTATCCACCTATTTTTGTATGAATTTTGGGATATCACATAAAACAAAACGCTTGATGGAAATGCAAAGACGCATATAAATTCTATAAAAGTGCACACACACTCACAAACACAAACTTATGTGCTCAGTTGAGGCAGATAATGTTTTTACCTGATAAGACATGCACATAAATTATGATGTAATCACATTTACCACATAAATCCTTTGATGTGCAACAAAAAATTCACATGACTTTGCCTTAACAGGAGATGTGATTGATAACTGGACTTATTAAAATCATCATAAGGAGTTGATTATAACATTTTTAATGAACTGTTACAACTATCCCCACCCAAAGCAGCCAAACAAAGCTAACTGTTTTAGCATGTGGGTTTGAAGTTAGCATGAATGCAAAGCATCAAATTAAACTAGAGAAACAGCTACTTTAGATTATGTAAAACAAATAACTGCATCTGCAATACAGTGATTGTTTGGCAAAAATAATCGTGATTTTTATTTATTTATTTGTCATAAAATCTACAGTGCTGCTCACAGTCACATGCCACTTCTGTGAGCTCAAAAAGGTGATGGGAGTGTATGATATTGTTGACATCACAGCTCTTACTGACTTGTCAAACTGAAAAATCCACTGAACTAAATGAGATATACACTATAATGTTTAAATGTTTGGGGTCGGCAAGTTTTTTTTATGCTTTTGAAAGAAGTCCCTTATTCTCATCATGGCTGCATTTATTTAATCAAAAATACAGTAAAAACAGTTCTACAGTGAAATATTGTTAAAATTAAAAAAAAGCTGTTTTCTATTTTAATATATTTAAAAATATAATTTATTCCTGTGATGGCAACACTGAATTTTCAGCATCATTACTCCATATTTATCTTATATTTATATTTATCTCCTATATTTATCTTATATGATAGTTTATATAAGATCAGTGGTCACATCACATGCTGGCTAAATTACCCTCACCTGCTTTGGGGTAAGTGGCGATCAGAACGTCATCAGGTCTTGCTTGAAATTTTTTCACCTTTTCCCAGTTGTCAGTGAAGTAGTGGACCATAGAAATACCCTCAAAATCAAACAGTTCAGGCCGACTGGGTAGTTTCATCTAAAGTGTTAAAAAGTCTCAGGTTACTGTTGCTGTGGTTTCACTGCATTAATTCCTGCATAGGAATAATCAGTTTTTTTCAGGTTATTTAGTTAAGCAATAGGTGCAACAATACATTTCTGGAAAAAAATTTAAAATTCAAAACATACATAAAGAAATGTATTTTTAAATACAGCATTTACAGACCCTTACAGACCCTTTATGAGCTCTGATGGTATATGGTTTGAGTACAGTTAATTTACTAGTGCCTTTGTGATTTTCTAACATGTGATTTTCTATTTTCACACTTTCTGTATTTTCTGCCAATTCCCATTCCCAAATTTTTACAACCAAGGGTGAATGAAGCAGCTTTTGATTTTTTAATGTGATTTTCTTCAAAATATTTAAAATATGTATTTACTCACTGAGGACGAATCAGGGGTTTCCATTATGGTGAAAAGGTGCTCCTTTTGTTCTTCTCTTCTGCTCTGCTCAAATGTTTCTTGAAGATATTCTGCGTTAAGCTACATTCTGTGCTGTCATGCAATGCTTCTACAAATCACAGTTTATCTTGTCCTTCCACCCTGGTCCCCCTCCCCCGCCCCCGTACTTTGCACTCAACATGAACCAACCGGTTATTCAAGTTCAGAAATTCTACGCTCAATACACTTTTCCATAATGATAATCACAGATGTAGTTTCTCGTATACTCTCTATTCTCTCTCTCTCTCTCTCTCTCTCTCTCTCTTCCCTCTTTGTTCACTTCCCAGTGCTAGTGGGGCCCCTCAGGTACTGGCTTTGGGTTGTAACAGGAATTTAGTGTTGATCTCAAAGGAGCAGTGTGTTTTTCTTTGTGCACTGGAGGAAGTAAAAAGGCCCTTCCCCCAGTGTTTTTTTTCTGTAAAGCTGAAACACCCTAAACTTGAGGAATGCATTTCACTATCACTTTATACCCAGCAGTAGGCCTATGTGTTCAGAGTTCTCTGTTGTTCCTGATAGAAATGATTTGTACATTACTTTTTTATTTGTACATTTTCAATGTCAGTAAACCAATCATAATATTACAATATTATTTGATAGTGTCACCATTATGTTCTGTTAGTTTCTGTCATCATGGACCTTCAGTTCGTTTTTATTCATCATGTGTTCTGGGTTTCCATCATTAATAGTTCATATGTGTCAGCTGTGTCCTATTAATCATCCTTGTTTGTATTCACTACTTAAGTTGTTTCTTTCCTGCATTCCTTGTCCGATCTATGTTACAGTTAGTGTGTGCTGCCCTGCAAGTTTGTGCATTGTGTATATTCATCATTAAACCTTCTTGTTGGATCTATGTCTTCTTCGTCTACCTGCCTGCAACCACCCATGACAGATATATTCACAAAAGATTTTATCTTACTACTAAGAGTTCCCCTAAATAACAGTAAAAAATCTTAGCTAAGAGTTTTCTCTTAAAAACTATTCAGGTAACAATAACTTTCATTAATAAATCATTAACAAACATTATATAATGCTTAACAGATCATTATATTCACATACCTAAAATATGAGATATGCTTGTTAATATTTACTAATGAAGCTATTAAACATTACCTAATGATTAACAGGTCAAGTCAAGTCACCTTTATTTATATAGTGCTTTTTACAATGTACATTGATAACTGGTACATTATTTTGGCTGCACAGCAGCTCTAAAAGAATAGTGTCAATGCAGGCAGATCAAAGCACTGTTGAATATCAAATGTCAAGTCAAATGTCAAGTTTCCCCAACTAAACAAGCCAAAGGTGACAGCGGCAAGGAACCCAAACTCCAACAGGTGACATCAGGTGGCAAACAAGTGGCAAATAGGTGGTAAAATGGAGAAAAAAACCTTGGGAGAAACCAGGCTTAGTCGGGGGGCCAGTTCTCCTCTGGCGACCAGTGCTTTGTTACGACTCAGGTTGCTATCATAAGTCAGATAGGATCGCAACATTCAAAGTATTTATTTCAGTTCCATCCAGTTGAGGATCGTATTCATCACGCCGGTATGGACGGTTGTTGCGGAGCTGCACCACTGGTTGTCATGTTGATGAGGCCTTCACAGTGGATGATCTAGTTGACTCTGCTAATACTTATCATGTCAGGTCATGTCAAGGCGCAGGTCCTTGGTCTCACCTGGATACGGCCCGGATCCGGTTGACTACGGTAAACCTCGGGATACACAGAAAGAATCAGAATCAGAATCAGAAAGAGCTTTATTGCCAGGTATGTTGTTTACACATACTAGGAATTTGTTTTAGTGACAGAAGCTCCACAGTGCAACAGAGTAACAGCGACAAGAAAAGACACATAATAAAGAGAATAAAATAATAATATACAAATTTACAAGATAGACAAAGTGCAAAAAAAGCAAAAAACAATATATAATATATAATATAGACAATTTGTATGTACAGTTATGTGTGCAAATTTGAAATATAAATAAGCGTTTTAAGTAAATAAAGTGTAATAGTGTTGTGTGTTCTGTGTTTGTCAAGTGTTCATGAGATTAATTGCTTGAGGGAAGAAACTGTTCCTGTGTCTGGTCGTTCTTGTGCTCAGGGCTCTGTAGCGTCGACCAGATGGCAACAGTTCAAAGAGGGAGTGTGCTGGATGTGAGGGGTCCAGAGTGATCTTCTTTGCCCTTTTTCTCACTCTGGATAAGTACAGTTCTTGGAGAGTGGGGAGGGTTGTGCCAATGATTCGCTCAGCAGACCGGACTACCCTCTGTAGTCTTCTGAGGTCAGATTTGGTAGCTGAGCTGAACCAGACAGTAATTGAAGTGCAGAGGATGGATTCAATGATGGCAGAGTAAAACTGTTTCAGCAGCTCCTGTGGCAGGTTGAACTTCCTCAGCTGGCGAAGGAAGTACAACCTCTGCTGGGCCTTTTTCACAATGGACTCAATGTGGTTGTCCCACTTCAGGTCCTGGGAGATGGTGGTGCCCAGGAACCTGAATGACTCCACTGCAGTCACAGTGCTGTTCATGATGGTGAGTGGGGGAAGAGCAGGGGGGTTTCTCCTGAAGTCCACGATCATCTCCACTGTCTTAAGCGTGTTGAGCTCCAGGTTGTTAAGACTGCACCAGACAGCCAGCTGTTCAACCTCCAGTCTGTAAGCAGACTCGTCACCGTCCTGGATGAGGCCGATCAGTGTGGTGTCATCCGCAAACTTCAGGAGCTTGACAGAGGGGTCTTTAGAGGTGCAGTCGTTGGTGTAGAGGGAGAAGAGCAGTGGGGAGAGGACACAGCCCTGAGGGGCGCCGGTGCTGATGGTGAGGGTGCTGGATGAGAATTTTCCCAGCCTTACTAGCTGCTGCCTGTCTGTCAGGAAGCTGGTGATCCACTGACAGACAGAGGTGGGCATGGAGAGCTGAGTTAGTTTGGGCTGGAGGAGTGATGGGATGATGGTGTTAAAAGCAGAGCTGAAGTCCACAAACAGGATCCTCACATAAGTCCCTGGTCTGTCCAGATGCTGGAGAACATAATGCAGTCCCATATTGACTGCATCATCCACAGACCTGTTTGCTCGGTAAGCAAACTGCAGGGGGTCCAGTAAGGGTCCAGTGATGTCCTTTAGATAAGCCAGAACCAGTCTTTCAAATGACTTCATGGCCACAGATGTTAGAGCCACAGGTCTGTAGTCATTTAGTCCAGTAATTTTGGGTTTCTTTGGGACGGGGATGATGGTGGAGCGTTTGAAGCATGAGGGGACTTTGCACAGCTCCAGTGATCTGTTGAAGATCTGTGTGAAGATGGGGGCCAGCTGGTCAGCACAGGTTTTCAGACAGGCTGGTGAAACGCTGTCTGGGCCTGGTGCCTTTCTTCTCTTGTTCTTTCTGAAGACCTGGCGCACATCATCTTCACTGAACTGAATTGCAGGTGTGGGGGAGACGGGGGTTGTTGGAGGTGTGAATGGTGATTTTTCAAACCTGCAATAAAACTTGTTCAGATCGTCTGCCAGTTGTTGATTCTCCACAGAGCTGGGGGATGGTGTCTTGTAGTTGGTAGTAACTTTCAGACCTTTCCACACTGTAGCTGTGTCATTAGAAGAGAACTGATTCCGAAGTTTATCAGAATAATTGCTCTTTGCCACTCTGATCTCCTTTTCCAGTGTGTATTTGGCCTGTTTGTACAAGACTCTGTCCCCTTTTCTGCGAGCATCTTCTTTAGCCTGATGAAGCTGGCTGAGTTTTGCAGTGAACCAGGGTTTGTCGTTGTTGTAAGTTAAATGAGTCTTTGCAGGAATGCACAAATCCTCACAGAAACTGATATATGAAGTTATAGTCTCTGTGAGCTCGTCCAGATCGGTGGCAGCAGCTTCAAAAACACTCCAATCAGTCCATTCGAAACACCGCTCTGTTTCGGTGGTCCATCTCTTTACAGTCCTTGCTACAGGTTTAGCTGATTTCAGACTAATATTAGCGTAGATGCCATTCTTCTTCTGATGTAACGAGTACATCTGGTGTTATAGGAAGTGTTCCGGTTCCAGCTGACATAATTTATGCAACCTAATAATCCTTTAACGGATTTGAAAATATAAATTAATATTGTTACGATAGAGACACCGGAGGCAGATGTAAAAGCAACAATGGTTTGTTTATTGAAGTAAACAGCAGAGCAACAGGTAAGGGAGTGATGTAAAGCAGTTCTTGGATGTGAATGAGAAGGTAATACTGTCCTTTCGTTGTGTTTCAGATGCAGATGGAGACTGGCACTGGAGATAGATGGCGGAGACACTCACACACACAGGCAGGTAGGAACACGAGGAGTACAGGAGACGAAGGAGACGATGGAGACGAATGTAGCAGGTAAGTATAGCGTCTGGAGTCCTTGAGGTAAGCATACATATAGTTGTAGTGCAAACGAGACCGGACAGTGAGTGTGTGTGAGTGTGGGGTTTAAATGCAGGTGGTGATGATGGTGTTGATGAACTTCAGGTGGCGGTGATTAGTAGGCTGGTGATTGAGTGCATGGTTAAGGGAGTGAGGTGGAACCTGACGTGTCTGTGACAGTACCCCCCCTCCCACGGCCCGCTCCTGAGGGCCGAGGACCCCGACGTCGTGGTGGTCGTCCTCTAGTGCGTGGGGCAGGTCTGTCCGGGTGGTTGGTGTGGAAAGTCTGTAACAGATTAGGATCAAGGATATCATTCTTGGGGACCCATGAGCGTTCCTCGGGGCCATAGCCTTCCCAGTCCACCAGGTATTCTAGTAGACCACCACGGCGCCGGGAATCCAAAATCTCACGAACTACGTAGGCAGTACCATCATCCAGGATGAGTGGAAGGGGGGGCTCGACGGCTACCACGTCAGGTTCTGTGGAAGGAAGAACAGAAGGGTGGTGAGGCTTTAATAGTGAGACATGAAACGTGGGATGAATTCTTTTGTACTGTGCAGGGAGTTGGAGGCGGTACGTGACTGGGTTGATCTGTCGAATGATGGTGAACGGGCCAATGAAGCGGGGACTCAGCTTCTTGCAGGGCAGACGCATCCTGATGTCTCTGGTGGACAGCCAGACCTTCTGCCCCGGTTGGTAGATAGGGGCGTCAGAGCGCCGAAGGTCAGCTGCCATCTTGCGTCTGCGGAGGGCTCTCTGCAGTTGGTGGTGAGCCGAGTCCCAAACCCTCTCGCTCTCCCGGAACCAGTAGTCGACTGCTGGAACGTTGGAGGGTTCCCCATCCCAGGGGAACAGTGGGGGTTGGTAACCGAGTATGCACTGAAACGGTGTTAGTCCAGTTGTGGCTTGTCGGAGGGAGTTTTGTGCGTACTCGGCCCAACCCAGGTACTGGTTCCAGGAGTTCTGGTGGCCGTGACAGAAGGTACGCAGGAAGCAGCCTATCTCCTGGATCTTCCGTTCCGTCTGCCCGTTCGACTGAGGATGGTATCCGGACGACGGTCACACCCAGGAGGGAGAAGAACGCCTTCCAGACATGGGAGATAAATTGGGGCCCTCTGTCAGAGACTATGTCTTCGGGGATTCCATAATGATGAAAGACATGGATGAACATCAGTTCTGCAGTGGTCATGGCGGTAGGTAGACCTTCCAGGGGGATCAAACGGCAGGATTTAGAGAAGCGGTCTACAACTACCAGGATGCAAGTTTGACCATCAGACTCGGGGAGATCGGTGACGAAATCCACTCCCAGGTGTGACCAGGGTCTCTCAGGAACGGGCAGAGGATTGAGCTTGCTGGTGGGAAGATGGCGTGGGCTCTTGGAGATGGCACACTCCCTGCAGCCCTGCACGTACCTTCAGACGTCGTTGGCCATGTTGGGCCACCAGAAGCGTTGTTTGAGCAATGAGAGGGTCTCATTGACCCCCGGGTGGCCAATGCCAAGTGAAGAGTGAGCGGTGTGCAGAAGTGGAGTGCGACGTGCCCGTGTGACGTATTGCAAGCCTTGGGGGCAACCCGGCGGAGTGCGTGAGGAGGCATTGGAGGAGGGTAAGGTCTCTTTCGACCACTGGATGGGGCTCACGAAGATTGATTCAGGCAGGATAGTTTCTGGAGTTTCAGATTTCTCTTCTGGAGCATGGAGACGAGAAAGAGCATCAGCTTTTGTATTTTTGGAACCTGGGAGATCTTTTATGGTTGTAGGAGTGGGCCAGGTCTGGATAGCGGAGACCTTCCCCTCGTCCATCCGGATGCCACTGTGATCAATCACGTACCCCAGGAAATGGACAGAGGGCTGGTGGAAGGAGCACTTCTCTGCTTTGAGGAACAGGTGGTATTGCCGTAAGCGTTGGAGGACCTCCGCGACGTGGTGGCAATGTTCGGCCAAGCTCCGGGAGTAAATGAGGATGTCGTCTATATACACCAGCACGAACTTGTGGAGAAACTCCCGGAGCACCTCATGGATGAAATCCTGGAATACGGAGGGGGCGTTGACCAGGCCATACGGCATGACAAGGTATTCATAGTGGCCGGTGGGCGTGACGAAGGCGGTCTTCCACTCGTCCCCCTCACGTATCCGGATGAGGTTATACGCGCTGCGGAGGTCCAACTTGGTGAACACAGTGGCACCGCGGAGATGTTCCAGGGCCGCTGGGACGAGGGGAAGTGGATAGCGGAACTTGATGGTAATTTTGTTGAGGGCACGGTAATCGATGCAGGGCCGCAAGCCTCAGTCCTTCTTAGCCACAAAGAAAAAGCTTGAAGCAGCAGGGGAAGTAGACGGGCGGATGTATCCTTGGTTAAGGGCCTCTTTGATGTATTCCTCCATGGCCTTCTCCTCCGGTAATGACAGGGGGTAGATGCGTCCCCTGGGCACTGGCTCACCCGGAAATAGATCGATGGCACAGTCCCATGGCCGGTGTGGAGGTAGCTTGGAGGCGCGTTGCGGGCAGAAGACGTCACTGAAGGGGGCGTAGTCAGGTGGGACATCCACGGAACGCTTCTCTACAGGACTTTCGATGGACGTGGCATTGATGGAGAGAGTCTTGGAGAGTGGAGAGCTTGGAACAGGAAGTCAAGTCAAGTCACCTTCATTTATATAGCGCTTTCTACAATGCAGATTGTGTCAAAGCAGCTTTACATTGATAATTGGTATATAATTTTTCCTTTTAAAGAATAGTGTCAATGCAGGCAGATCAAAAGCACTGTTGATTAAATGTCAAGGATACTGTTGAATATCAAATGTCAAGTCAAATTAAATTAAATTAGGGCTGCACGATTAATCGTATTTTATCACGATAACGATATCTGCTTCTCTCGATTGATTTTAAATAATCGTCACGATATTGGCCCGCTCTATGAAAATGAACATAATTTGGAAATATTGGAAGTAATATTAGGAATTTCGCTGTTTTATCTTTTGAAGTTCCTAAAGGTTTTACCAGTTTTCATAATGTTGATCAGCTAGAAATGATTTTTCTTTGCTTTACGAATTTGCCGGGCAATTTGAATCTGGTTTGTCTTATTGCAAACGAATTGTGTTGCTTTAAAATCTAATGTGAATACATATTACAAAGCGCTCACCAAAACCATGTTTTGTATTGATTTACCATCTAACGAAGTTATCATAGTTGGTTAAATTTAAGTCTTTGTGCCACCTACAGGCCTTTTGGGTGAAGTGTAGGTTGGTAAAGAACTTGCAAAATAGCCATAGTTACATTACTCTTTTGATAGAATAAACATGATTAATAATCGAGATTATAATTTTGAGGAAACTGTGGCACTGGCTGTCGTGTTGATGATGTCTTCACAATGGATGATCTAGTCGACTCGATCTCTGCTCATACAGGGCTACGTTGTGGTCGTGTCAAGGCACCGGTCCTCGGTCTCATCTGGAAATGGCCCCGAATCCGGTTGACTACGGTAAACCTCGGGATAAACAGAAAGACTAATATTAGCGTAGATGCCATTCTTTTTCTGATGTAACAAGTACATCTGGTGTTATAGGAAGTGTTTCCGGTTCCGGCTGAACTAATTTATGCAGCCTAATAATCCTTTAACGGATTTGAAAATATAAATATATAATGTGTTATGTGTATGCCAGGTTAAAGAGATACGTTTTTAGTCTAGATTTAAACTGACAGAGTGTGTCTGCATCCTGAACAATGCTAGGAAGGTTGTTCCACAGTTTAGGTGCCAAAAAGAAGAAGGATCTACTGCCTGCGGTTGATTTTGATATTCTAGGTATTATCAGCTGGCCTGAATTCTGAGATCGCAATAGACGTGAAGGATTATAATGCATTAAGAGCTCGCTCAGGTACTAGGGAGCTAAACCATTTAGTGCTTTGTAAGTAATTAGCAAGATTTTAAAATCTATACGATGTTTAAAAGGAAGCCAATGCAGTGTTGACAGAACTGGGCTAATATGGTCATACTTCCTAGTTCTAGTAAGAAATCTAGCTGCTGCATTTTGTACGAGCTGTAGTTTATTTATCAGGCGAGCAGAACAACCACCCAGTAGAGCGTTACAGTAATCTAGCCTTGAGGTCATGAATGCATGAACTAACTGTTCTGCATTTTTTTTTTATTGAGAGCATATGTCGTAGTTTAGATATATTTTTAAGATGGAAGAATGCGGTTTTACAGATGGTAGTAACATGGCCTTCAAATGAAAGATTGGTATCAAAGAGCACTTCCAGGTTCCTAACTGACGACGAAGACTTAACAGAGCAGCCATCAAGTGTTAGACAGTATTCTAGGTTATTATGTGAAGAAGTTTTTGGTCCAAAAATTAGAATCTCTGTTTTTTCTGAATTTAGTAGTAGGAAATTACTGGTCATCCAATTTTTTATATCAGCTATGCATTCCTTTAATTTTGTGAATTGATAAGTTTCATCAGGGTGCGAAGAAATATAACAGTGAAAACTAACGCCATGCTTCCTAATGATATCTCCCAAGGGTAGCATGTACAGAGAGAAAAGCAGCGGTCCTAGTACTGAGCCTTGCGGTACTCCATATTGAACTTGTGATCAATATGACCTCTCTTCGTTTACTACTACAAACTGATAACGGTCAGATAAGTATGATTTGAACCATGACAATGCAATTCAACTAATGCCAACATAATTTTCAAGTCTATTTAAGAGAATATTGTGATCGATAGTGTCAAATGCAGCACTAAGATCCAGTAACACAACCACGATCTGATGATAAGAGCAAATCATCTCTAATGAGAGCAGTCTCAGTACTATGGTACGGTCTAAATCCTGACTGGAAATCCTCACAGATACTATTTCTTTCTAAAAAAGGAACATAGTTGTGATGATACTGTCTTTTCTAGTATTTTCGACAGAAAAGTGAGATTTGAGATCGGCCTGTAATTAACTAATTCTCTAGGATCAAGTTGTGGTTTTTTATTAAGAGTTATAATTTATAATTTTTTCTCTAATATTATCAATCTTGCAAGTAAAGAAGTTCACAAAGTCATTGCTGTGCTCTTTGGAAACATCAGAAGTTGAAGCTTTATTTCTTGTTAATTTAGCCACTCTATCAAATAAATACCTAGGGTTGTGTTTATTTTCTTCTAAAAGTTTTGAAAAATAGGCAGATCTAGCAGATTTTAAAGCCTTTCTGTACTCAATCATTATCTCTCTCCACTTCTCCATACTTCTAGTTTTGTTTTCTTCCAGCTGGGCTCCATTTTTCTGGCTGCTACCTTTAGGGCCCGAGTGTGCTCATTGTACCATGGCGTTGGATTAATTTTCTTAATCTTTTTTAAATGCAAAGGAGCAACTGAGTCTAATGTGCTGGAAAAGACAGAGGCAATAGTTTCTCTTGCAACATCAAGGTCTTCTAAGCTTTCTGGTATGCTAAGCCGATGAAACTGATCAGGAAGATTATTTATAAAGCGATCTTTAGTGGTAGAAGTTGTAAGGACTTTGCCTATTTATTAGCTCAATTTAATTGTTACAGGTAATAAGAATTGAATCAACTGTAAATGATTCATTGTAAATGATTCAGAATTAATATTTAACACTTCATCAATTATTCGTCCAGCGAAAATTGAGGTTAGAGTATTTTACCAATTCTGGATAAAATATTATTCTGCGGCCAACAGTAACAATATTTTATTATGATTATTATTATTATTAGGGGCCAAGCCCCGAAGGGGCTGTAGCCCCTATTGTAATTGTACGTTTTCCCTTTTATTATTATTATTCTTCCTCCCGAATGGGAGTCTATGGCAGCCCTATCAACGGAACATGAGAAAATGATGAAATTTGGCACAGTTGTAGAGATGCTCATGAATAGTGATTGGACCAAATTTGGAGTCTCTAGAACCAACTCTATAGCGCCACCACCAGTTCAAAATTTCAACATTCTAACGGTTTTAACATTTGAACTCTTTGTCATAGAAAAATTAAATTTAGTTCATCTGATTCGTCTCTTCATGCTGATGCTATTCAACTTCTTACATTAAGTCTCCACCCATTACAGTAGCGGCCATTTTGAAAAGTACAGTATTTGTTTTTTTCGCTTCTCCTCCTTCAAAATTTGTCCAATTTTGTCCAAACTTTGATCAGGTGATCTTTGGTCTGAGCCGCACAGAAATGACTGAACAGATTTTTTTTATTCATCTTTGTTCAAAAGTTATGATGTCACGAAGTTAACGTGTGGGGTTCCTTTATACAATTGTGTGTAATGAGTCATTTTGATACCTTTTTTATCCAAATAAGGATTGTGCTAATCTTTATTCCTCTGCAATGAGATACAAGTATTTTAGTTCATTCCGTGTTCATTCTCTGAACTTCTATTGATTTTCATTAGGGGCCAAGCCCCAAAGGGGCTGTAGCCCCTATTGTAATTGTACGTTTTCCCTTTTATTATTAGGGGCCAAGCCCCAAAGGGGCTGTAGCCCCTATTGTAATTGTACGTTTTCCCTTTTATTATTATTATTCTTCCTCCCGAATGGGAGTCTATGGCAGCCCTATCAACGGAACATGAGAAAATGATGAAATTTGGCACAATTGTAGAGATGCTCATGAATAGTGAATGGACCAAATTTGGAGTCTCTAGAACCAACTCTATAGCGCCACCACCAGTTCAAAATTTCACTATTCTAAAGGTTATAACTTTTGAACCTTTTGCTCTAGAAAAATGTAATTTAGTACATCTGATTCATCTCATTATGCTGATGCTACTCAACATCTTACATTAAGTCTCCGCCCATAACAGTAGCGGCCATTTTGAAAAGTACAGTATTCCGTTTTTTCGCTACTCCTCCTTCAAATTCTGTCCAATTTTGTACAAATTTTGATCAGATGATCTTTGGACTGAGCCGCATAGAAATAACTGAACAGATTTTTTAAATTCCTCTTTGTTCAAAAGTTATAATGTCACGAAGGTAACGAGGTCGACCCGAAATTAGTATAGAGGCTGTATCTCGGCCAAACTTTGAGCAATCGAAACAAAAATTGGTACGCTTCATCAGGACCATGATCTGAGGGTCCATGCCAAACTTGGGAACAGCGCCACCTACAGGTCATGAGATATGAAAAATGGCTATTTTGGCCAATAACTTTTGAACAGTTTGTCAGAAAATCAAGATATTGGTGTCTATGGATTCCTTGGATCATGCAATATTGGATGAATCACGTGTCCGCCATTTTGAATTTTGTCATAAATTGCAATATCTTTTAAACAATTTGACATATCTTCACAAAAATTGGTACGTATGACCTTGAGAATGTCCTGAAGGTACCTGAGAAGTTTCAGAACAGCGCCACCTACTGTTCCACAGATATAATGTTTTTTTCCAAAAATGCTTATAACTTTTGAAAACACTTTCCAAAATGTGTATGCTTTATGTCATTTTATTCCCTGGCTTATGCCGATTCCGATGATGTGTCATTTGTCATTTTCCTTAAATGTACCTGTCCGCCATATTGAAATAAATGTAAAACAGTTTTTTCGCTACTCCTCCTACAATTTTTGTCCAATTTTGTCCAAAATCAGCTCAGATGATCTTTGGACCGAGCCGCATAGAAATGACTGAATGGAATTTTGATATTCGCTACTGTTCCCGAGATATTCATCTCTGATTGTGACCTTGCTTGTGTTTGTTGTCTTATGCTAGTTAGCTTAGCATGCTAATTGCTTAGCATGCTAACCAGTTGTCATTCTTTTTAATATGGCTCTTCAGCTATCAAGTTAGCCATGAGCTTCATTAGCATTAAGTTAGCTTAGCATGCTAATATGCTTTTTTTTGTAAATTCTTTCTTACACTAAAAGGTTTCTTCCACGGCAGGTTGAATATGTGTCATGAAGTAGCTCAATGTGTAAAGCCAGGTACCTGAAGAGCCCAGTACCCAAAGATAGCGGGTTCGAATCCCGTGTGGAGGGGTTTTATGAAAAAGTGTGTTTTGATTCCTTTATTGCCTCTTGGATTAGAAATAAATGCTTTTTGTTTCATGCTGTGTTCATTTTCATCTAAGCTTCTGTACATTCTGAGATCATTCTCGTCCATAATTCTGAACCAGCTGTTTCATGTTTGTTCATTTTCTGCTGTTTTTCCTCTTCCTGCTCTGTATTGCGCTACAGCATGATGAGCTGCAGAATGATCTAAAGTAAAGTTATTAAATATAACATTCAGTGCAGTTTTATTAAAATTCTTCATTTTAAGTTCATTTTCACATGAACTAATGAACTTCGGCATTTGTGCCAATATTCACCTTCACAGTGGTGCAATGAGATGTGCAATGGACGCTGAACCTGGAGGTCGTGGGTTCGAATCCCGTGTTGGGTGGTCATTATTCAATTGTGTGTAATGAGTCATTTTGATTCCTTTTTTATCCAAATAAGCATTGTACTAATATTTATTCCTCTTGAATTAGATACAAGTATTTTTAGTTCATTCTGTGTTCATTCTCATCTGAACTTCTATTGATTTTCATTTCATTTCCACCTGTCCTTCTGAACCAGCTGTTCTGCATGAACATTCAATTTCTGCTGTTTTTGCTCTACCTGCTCCGTATTGCGCTACTGCCCCTTCTGGGGCTTGGCCCCGAATTGGTGCTTGCAGCTATATTAATTATTATATTATTGTAAGCAAGAGGTAACTTGATCTTTTAAGTTTAAGGCAGTAATTTGACACACAGCACAAGAAACTCGTATATGTGAGAATCAAAACAAGGTTTATTGACTACTTCTAATGATTACAAGAAGCTAAGGCTAAACACACACACATACATACATACGCACACACACACATTCGCGGAGTTGATATGAGTTATGAAGAAAGTCCCAAATACTAACTAAACATCGCAACCTGAGGAAAATCACAAAAGCAGAGCTTTAGCTTGATTCTTTAGGTTTCAAGGAGTTTCACCAGTTTCCAGCAAGAGAGAGAAGTTTGCCTGTACCTGCGTTTGCTCTGACAGCTGAGGTAATGGGGTTGTTCTGCGACTCGCAGCGGAGTCCCGTTCTGGATTGGCTGTCTTTCAGGTGACGTCTTCTCGGGAAAGCCCTTCGTGGGTTGCGCGGAAGCTTTAAAGTTGTTGCCGGCTGGTGAAACGCGCTGTTCTGAGCAGTTTTCTTCTTTGGAGACTTTGGTCAGATATTTCACGGAGTGTTTTGGAGTCTGGATGTGACGGCTGTTGAATGGTCAGCTGCGCGGCTCGTGGTTGAAGTCGGCGACTGTTAGATGGAAAATCAGCCCCGGTCAATCAGTTCTCAATGACCCATGCGACTTTTCTGCCGTGGTCAAAGTAGCGGTGCTTCGGCTACTGGGCTTCAACGACTGTGCTTCAGTCCGACTTCTGACCGACCTTTTGACCGATTTCTGACTACTAGCTATTGGGAAAGCATAGTTTTAAAGGAGGAAGTTAGCTCCGTCCCCCGATGTGCTTCTCCAATGAGACGTTGCTACGGAGATTAGACACGCCTCGTCTATTGTCTATTGATCACATCGCGTGATGTCTGCGGAACATTCTCCTGTTTTATTAACAACTTTATAACGTTTCTTAATATTATCCTGATACTGAATTTCAATGTTTCATTCGCACAGAATTACAGAGAATTATAAATTCTGCATTTAGAACTCAAACATGACACACTTCTTACACACATATTACTAGACTGACCTAATTAAAACAATGATTACAAGAGAAAGAAAATGCATACAGGAATACAAACATATAATGCATTGACTCCAACATGTTAGTAATCACATCATAGCAAGTGTTATTCTGGATATAGTTAATACTTTAAATGATTGTTCCTTTTGAGATTCAAGATTGAGTCCTTAAGCATAAAGTCATTGAACAGCGACCGGAGTCACAAGTGACCGGGTCAAAATGGATTGCTCAACACAAAGGAGGTATAGATAGGACAGATTTGTCTTTAAATCCGTTGATGGGTGTTTTCCTGTTCCGTCCGATAATACAAGAGGGTTTTGTGAGAGAATCAATAGATTTAATGTGATCAGACCCACGTGATAGGTTCTGATTAGTTTATTGCTGATGAGCTAAGAAGTCCTTTAGACAGAGTCCTTTGTTAAAAGAAGTCACGTCATCACTTCTGTTAAGGCTAGGTGTTTCCTGTCAGGAAATGGATCTTTTGGACCAAATGAAGCTTTGTTCAATCATGTTGTTCATTGATAAAGTCATTGGTAAGTTCTGTCGAGCGAGGCCCTACAAAGTGATGGTTCTACCATATTTATGGCAGGGAGGCAGTTTAGCTCCCTTGACTAAATGTAGTAAACACGAGACTAGATAATGATCTGAGATGTCGTCACTCTGCTGCAGAATTTCAACAGCATCAATATCGATTCCATGTGACAATATTAGATCTAAAGTATGATTAAGATAATGAGTGGGACCTGACACGTGTTGTCTAACACCAATAGAGTTTAGAATGTCTGCAAATGCCAATCCCAATGAGTCTTTTTTTATTATCTACATGGATATTAAAATCACCAACAACAAGAACTTTATCTGCAGCTAGTACTAACTCCGATAGAAAATCAGCAAATTCTTTGATAAAGTCTGTATGGTGTCCTGGTGGCCTGTATACAGTAGCCAGCACAAATGTCAACTTACATAAAGTACCATCACTTCGAAGGAATTATATTTGAGAGACTTTTGACTAATACTGTAAATATTACTATAAATTACAGCAACAGCTCCCCCTTTGCCTTTCTGATGAGGATTGTGTTGATAATCATAACCTTGAGGGCTAGACTCATTTAAAGTAATGTAATCGTCCGGTTTTAGCCAAGTTTCTGTCAAACACAGCACATCTAGATTATTGTCTGTGATAATATCATTTACAATAAGTGATTTTGAAGAAAGGAATCTAATATTTAACAACCCAAGTAATATCATTTGTTTATCATTATTATCTCTATTTTTTATTTGTTGAACATCACTTCAATTTTTAACAATAAATGGGTTTGGAAGTTTTTTGTTTTTACCAATTCGGGGTACAGACACACTCTATGTGATAATATCTAGGTGTAAGAGTTTCTATGTGTTGGGAATTATCTGACTTCTGTAACGTGAGGCAGCTAGTAGACGGTCGGTTTAGCCAGTCTGTCTGCTTCCTGACTTGGGCCCCAGTTTGTCATGTTTCAGTTCTAAGACTATGTGCCATATTGCTAGAGAGAAGAGCAGCAACATCCCCATTATTTAATGTACGTTAAAATGCTTACAAATGTCAGTAAAGTTTCAATTCACATGATCATGCATTTTTTTTTTTTTTAAATCTACAAATGATTTTAACAGAAATTATGCAATGATTAAAAGCTTATTTGTTAATGTACTTTTGAATGCTAACAAATGTCAATGAACTTCAGTTCATATATTACCAAATGCAATTTTTTACATTTACAAATGTGAAAAAAAAAAGAAAAAAAGAAAAATAGCTTAAGTCATTTTAAGCACTTCACAATCTATTAATGTTAACATTCATTAACTCATAACCACAGACTGTAAAGGTGACATATTTGGTCTTTGTTTTGTAGACTTATACTATTTACACATATTAAAGCTGCTGTAGGGAGTTTTTAGAAAACGTTGACTTAGCCTGAAAATTTGAACAAGCACAACTCACAGGTCACTCCCCCTTGCTCTATGCTGCGCTACAGCCCTCCCTCCACAGCTCATCCCCCATCACAACGGAGCCTGCCGTGAACGCGCAGGCTAGTATCTAGAGTTAGCGTCAGTTCTGGCAGGTCACGTCAGTCAAGATTGCATCAGCTGACTCCCAGGTGACCTGTGTCTACCTATAGGAATACGACGCCTATTACGGCATCTATATATAAGCTCCTCAGTATTATCAGCAGCTATTGCATTTCTCAGGAGCAAATTAAATGGCGAATTCGACAGGCAAACAGCATCATCTCACTAGGAACTGTGCAATCGGGAATTTAGCGAGAGGGATTTGTGGATTTCACCTCTCATTCACCGCATTGATCATAAGCCGACTGATTGGAAATGACTGAGTTAAGGTTAGCATTGCTTCTCGCATCGCTGCAATTAGACATGGACTGGCAGTTCAGATGATCTGCACTCCCCGCATGAAGAAGCGTTTCAAGACAAGATCAAACATCCACGTTACAGCCGGCTATTTCACTCTCATTCATCTCTGAATGTTTCCACGAAGCTAAGCTAAGTTCTTTTTAATGCTCATTGTTTTAAAGCTAACTCATGATGTTGTTAAAGCTATCACTCTTGCTTAGGCTTCTAGTCCTTCTCAGTAAAAATGTTTTTGCAAAGCTTTTGCGATCGTATTTGGCGATGTGCCTTACTTATCTGTTGTCATTGGCAACCGGCTTCATCGCCGCACACGCTGGTCGGGGCGCTTTCGTTTGTATAGCAACATACACGCTGGTCGGATCGCCGTGTTTAGCGCTATACATCGCAGATTCAAGCAGCTTTGCAGTAGAGACAGAAAAACAAGATTCATGGCGCAAACAGCTTTTCTGTTGTGGTGCAGCACATAGTAAACATCGTTTTTCTTAAAGCTATAGTGCCATTGGAAACGCTCGTACTTAAAGGTCTAGTTGCTATTTAGAACAAGCTGATCTTAAGGCTATCTAGCTATCTATGGGAGATAAATTTAAAAAAAAAAAAAATTGCTTGTTACCGAAGCTCTAGTGTCATTGCTGCATACTATAAGCACTACTGTGGTAAGTTTATTCAGGTACATGTTATCTTAAGCTGTTGTCTTAGACTTATGCTCTTTATGATATCCGATCATATCGCATTCTGTGATAAGTGAACAAACGTCTGTTGCTTGAAAACTTATCAGAGTATTGTAACATGCTTTTCTTTAAATACACAGAGGTTTCTTATTCAACCCTAACAATGTCGACTTGATGGTCCTGTAAGGAGTGTGATATCATGGGAGTCGCCATCTTCTCTTCGTAGCCAAAGGAATCGGCCCGACTGGAGCAGAAATTGTGCTCATGATGAGGAAGCACTGCATTTCATTTCTTAGCTGCACCTAACTCAGAGCTATTGCTGCGGGTGTATGCTTCCCCAATCTGACTACCACTAGTTTAATACTAGTCTGTGATTTACAACATGCTTGTTGTAACAGATTGCTGCCACTAGGGGTGTAAGCTTCCCCCAATAGGAGAGAGAAGAGAAAGGAAAAAAAAAAAAAAATAAATAAATAATAATAATTTTATATTAGGCAATGGGTGTATGCTTCCCCGACTAGATTGCTGCTAACGGTGTAAGCATATGATATATAAAAATCGCTAACTAAATGCGCTACAACATGCTTGTTGTATCAGATTTGCTGCCGCTACGGGTGTAAGCTTCCCCCATTTAGATTTTCGCACTCAGTTTGTGTTGGGGGATATCAGCATATGGTTGTTTTGGGGGTTTATTGCTGCTCTCCCTGCTCTTATCCATGCTAGGCTGCATGGATGCGCAGGGAGTTCTTCCCCAGAACAGAACCATACCGCCAATACAAACTCTATGCATTATATATCATATTTGACGATAGTGGTCCTGACAGAAATCTAGCGTTAGCGTCAGTTCTGGCAGGTCACGTCAGTCAAGCTTGCATCAGCTGACTCCCAGGTGACCTGTGTCTACCTATAGGAATACGACGCCTATTACGGCATCTATATATAAGCTCCTCAGTATTATCAGCAGCTATTGCATTTCTCAGGAGCAAATTACCCTCCTCCATCCCCAGCTCCTCCTCTCTTCAGTCAGGAATGGCCTTATTATTTCCCCTGAATCAGACTAATTCTCGAAAAATGTGTATGTTAAATCATGACATTTAATGATATCTGCATGTTGGTCCTGTTCTGTTTACCCTGGGGGGTTTATTGCTGCTCTCCCTGCTCTTATCCATGCTAGGCTGCATGGATGCGCAGGGAGTTCTTGCCCAGAACAGAACCATACCGCCAATACAAACTCTATGCATTATCTATCATATTTGACGATAGTGGTCCTGACAGAAAAGGCGGATAAACAGTTATGGCACATTCACTGGCACAGACGAAACATCAAGAATATGATTTACACTGACTATGGCCTGCCCATACTTTGACTACAAACCTGGTCCTCAAAACATTACGTATTTTGCAATACATGTAATGTAACTATATGACGTTGCACTATTTCTATAAGTAATAAATAGCTAGTATGATAATATAACGGTAAATAACGTTACAGTATGCAAGTAATTATTCTATCGATATGTAATGCTAAATAAGATTTGCTAGTACATTATTTCAGCAACATGACAAGCCAGTGAATTAGTAGGCTTCAATAGTTGCTTTGCACAGTGCGCGACATTTTATCTGTATGTTATGCGGCTAGAGTTTTGACACCGAGTCAATGGGCTCCGACGAGGAATTCACACCCACAGCGACTTCGAGGAGTCAACGGGTGGGGAGAAGAGGAAGCATCAGGCAGGGGACGGGCAGGCCTGTTTTGAAATTATCTTAGTTGTGTAGTTCTTAAAAAATGAAACAAATCAAGCAGAAATGTGGCTGACTCTGCATTGGTTTTTAATCCTGTCAGGACACGTATCTCCCTCCACCTCGGAAAAGCCGCTCCGATATTTACCCTCGTTTTATTTCGGGCTCTATCTAATTCTTTATTTTTGGCTTTTTTATCATCGTCATCTGTCTTTTTCCGTTTACCCGTCTTTATTTTATGAGCAGGTGCCACTCGAGGAATTGGCAGTTTGGATTGTTTTTCCGCCATAAGCAAAGCTGCAGCACACCGGTAATCTTGAATTTGAACGCCTGTATGCGCTGGCGCTGTGCATGAGAGGGGTGTGATCAGCGCGCACGCGTGCTTGATTGACACTGCTAAGACACTCCTCCTGGCTCTGATGGGTTGTTTCTTACCGGGAGCGGTGTATTTCTGCAAATGGCAATAGGACCACTGGGAGGAGCCAGAGGAGCTTGATTTTTTCACAGATTATCTGTCTCATATTCTACTGTCAGGACATAATGACAGGTTTAACAAATATGTAAAAAATACATTTTTACAAAAGTTACCTACTGCAGCTTTAACAAATCATTTATTAATTATTTGTTCATGTTTTTGCAGGACCCAATCTAAAGTGGAAACTATTAGTCATCATTTGTAAATGTTTATAAACATTTACTAATCATTAGTACCTTTATAAACAGCCATATCGATGACAAAAAAATGTCCCAAATGCCCTGAATTTACCCTATTCACACATCTTTACAAATCATTTATTGATCATTAGTTCATGTTTTTGCAATACCCAACCTAAAGTTGAAACTATTCATAATTTGTTAATGTTCATAAACATTTACTAATTATTTAGTATCCTTATGGCCATTAGACTTTTAGCTGATGTAACAACGTTTTCGTAAAGGGTGGTTAGTTAAGTTTAGCTAAATACTATCTAAATGCTTGCTAAAGACATAACACACATTGCATTTTGTGTGCAAAACATGTTTTTATTATATTAGTATACTATTGTATATCATAAAACAGGATATTCCTTGAATCATATATTAACAAGAGAAAACAAATTAAATTTTCAAGAAAATACTTTATCAAAACAATGTAATATAAACAGATTAAACAGTGTTGCCTTATAGTAATTGAATGGACCCCTGTACACTTCTGAATCCTTAACCAACCCTAAACCATACCACCAAACCTTTCCCTACCCTTACCCACATCATACCTCAATAGCATCAAATGTGTGGTGCATTAAAGGGTTAGTTCACCCAAAAATGAAAATTCTGTCATTTATTACTTACCTTCATGCCGTTCCACACCCGTAAGACCTTCGTTCATCTTCGGAACACAAATCAAGATATTTTTGTTGAAATCCGATGGCTCTGTGAGGCCTCCATAGGGAGCAATGACATTTCCTCTCTCAAGATCCATAAAGGTACTAAAAACATATTTAAATCAGTTCATGTGAGTACAGTGGTTCAATATTAATATCATAAAGCGACGAGAATATTTTTGGTGCGCCAAAAAAACAAAATAACGACTTATTTAGTGATGGCCGATTTCAAAACACTGCTTCAGGAAGATCCAGAGCGTTATGAATCAGTGTATCGAATCATGATTCAGATCGCGTGTCAAACTGCCAACGGCTGAAATCACGTGACTTTGGCGCTCCGAACAGCAGATTCGATACACTGATTCACAAATATGAATAGATGGTCAGTATGTAGCGTCTGGACCAATCAGGCACACAAAATTACCCATTACATTTAAGGAATTAGCCATAAACTTACTCTATCAAAGCTCTGTGAACCCATCCCCCTAAAACTGCAACCAGCATCCCAAATGTAGCTAGCACACAGGCACAACTAGGTGTCCGGTTACAGATATATGGTACTTTTATGATCAGAAAGAATGCTATAGAGACTAGTGACTCATTCTTTCTGAGAAGGACAAATAAACTCTCTTAATTCTATGTATTCTCTATATAACCACTTGGGAAATGTATAAACATGTATCCAATTTTCCAATCTCATGACTTTCCTTTTATGGGCTTTATTCTATGTATTAATTCTCTATTTTGAACTATTTTGGTATTAATGTTCCATAGTTGCAATGTGTAGTTAACTGCAATCACATGGGTAGCATGTTTGGTATCTACGAACTCCAACTTTCGATTCCTATCTGTGCAACACATCAGTATTACAAGAATCTTTAATAGTTCTTATTCAGGAACTCAGCTTGTTAATCTTTCTTGGTCGTAAAAGCCCTGACAGGAGGTGTGTTGTCACCCAGAATTACAACACCTTCATTGGCTGCATCAACCTTAAGAGGTTGGGCTTTGACCAGAGGTTAAAAGCTAGAGAACAATGCCACTCCCTCTCTTTCCTTGCCTCGTGGACAACTGAAGAGAACCCTCTTGGCCGAAGGCCGCTTCAGGCCAAGGCCTGTTAGGCCTAGGTCTGCTGGCCTCGGCCTATAAACCAGCCATGTGCTCAACATCCAACATAGAAAAGACTGGCAACAACTTCAGACGAAATCCTCAAGATCTCTCCTCAACCTGCCGATCCGACGCTCCTCAGCCTAAAGGCATCTTGCAAGTATCGTACATTTGGACACTAAATAGCAATTTAGTATTGATGTGTAAAGCTTACCTTTGTTAGCAAAGGTGTTTTATTACTGAGGAAACTGATGAGTCTTTTCCAGAGTGTCTTTGACTTTTTCCTATAGCTCTAGTAACAGTATCTCCTCCAGTTCAACTATATCATTACTCATTCTTACCTACAATATGTATGTGTGTGTGTGACCTTTGTTGTATGTTATGTGTTTGTTAGTTTAGTTATGTGTTTGTGAGTTAGTTAATAAAGATTGTGCACAATACATGTTTGGTTCTGACTCCGTCTGCTGATAAATTGCCTCTGAAGTGATTTAGATCCCGAACCTATGCTCTAAGTAGCATGGTGCAATAAGAATGTTATTTTTCCATAACCTGGAAATGAACATTTCTTAGAATTATTAAACAATCAACACTAAGTGTTCCCTGGACAACAGGTTAATTGATTGTAATATTAAGATTAATGTAGCTATATCCAGTAAATCTGATTAACAGATGTACATATTCATAATTAATCATAATTAATAAATCATATTGAGTTATGAATAATTATTAATATTTCCCCTTTGAGTTAATTCACTACAAGTATGACATCAAAGATACAAGATGGACAATCCAAACCTCACAAATGTATATTGATTACTTAGACACTGAGTTATTGAAGTTTTGAAAATGTTATTTATTACATGTAAAAAGCAAACATTTGTGTTTACATTAACACTTAAGTGTAAATTCTAGCATGTAAAGAACAGCTTTATAAATATTTAAATTGCTCTTTTTTCCCATAAGTCACATGTGATATAGTGCAGAATGAACCCCAGAATGTATCTTCCTTCTCTACTTTTCTTATGTGTTTATTTAAGATTGTGGTAACATAATAGTGAAGGATCTAAGGCTTACAGTTTAAGAGGGTTCACAACCAAGTAGAGGGTTTTGTATATTAGAGAGTTACTGAGGTCTGTGACCTTGAGCAATGAATTTAACCATATACGTGCAGTGTTCCTGCATACACTAAAGTTATTGCCAAAGTTTACAAGGTATGTATTTATCTGTCAAATATCCACAACTGTGCTTTAAAAACAAAATCATCCTCCAACTAATGGCAACTGCAGTTCCCTTGTGGATGACTTTATCTGCATGTCTGAATTGTTGTGGTCTAAGTCCTACTAATGGTCTGGGTGTAATTCTGAATAGATGTTTGAAAGTATACAGGAGTGTTCTTTTGAGGTTGAAATATCATAATGTAAGATTTTGGTATGAAATAGCTGAAGAGAATTCCATATATACTAGATATCTGGGCCATTGCATTCAAAAGCATGATGTACTTGCTTTTGACAGAGAGGTATGCTGTGAAGTAAACAATCCAACTCAGGTAGTACAAAATGAGACTGAAAGTTATTGATTTGGCCTCATTGTAATTTTTCGGCAGATCTCTTCCCATGTAAGAAAACAGAAGACAGAGGAAACCAAGAAACCAACTTATACACACAACTATGGTGAAGGTTATAGTGTTCCCCATTTCACAGATGAGCAAAATTTGATCTTTAAAAGTCCATGAGTCAGCGATGGGTTTGTCAGGAGAAGCAGTCATCCATATCACACAAGAAATTAAATGAATGGCTGAAGAAAATGCAATGAAGAGCCACTGTCCATTGTGGTTTACCCAAAGGCTGTGCACCTTAGGGAACTGAGCAGCCATTTTAAAAACACAAATAATTTGAAAGGAACGGACAGTCAAACAAGAAAGACAGACAGTGAAGAAAAATGCGAATATGGCATTTCTCAGGAGGCAATGTACAGATGTAGGTTGTCCAAAAAAAAAAAACACACTTATGCTAGACATTATCAAACATATCAACATAAGAAGACACATGCTACCACCAGCAGACCTAACCACTGGTGTGTTGTAATTATAGGTGAAAAGGAAAAATATGGCAAAAAGGAGAACAATAAGGCATGTGGCAGAAACCATCACAGCAATGGAGGAGATTTCTGTGAACTGAAGATAGACAACAGAACGTGTCTTACATGTTGTGCTGCCCTCATCAGACCATTCACTCTCTGCACATGGAAAACAGTTATAGGGATCCCCTAAGAAACAGTAAAATAATATGAATGTTTAGTAATACCATTTTGCCAAAAGCCATAATGATAGTAACTGGATGTAGGAAAATATTTTTTCTTCAAATCACATTTCAAAAAGTTTCCAAATTCCAAAACTATTGTGATGATAGAATGGACTGAAGAAGCTTAAATACCAAGGTTTTATTGGCCGGCACATAAAGTACTTACGAGAATAATCCACATAGCTGTTACGTGGGCATTTTTTACATGTAAAACAGCAACTATGAAAACCTTCAGGTTGCCTTGAAAATCCCTCCTTACACTCAACAGAGCAGTTTGAGAAAGGAACCTTTAAAGAATGGGAAAATGTGTCATTAAAGAGCAAAATTTTCTCTATCAATTTTACACATTTCTCCAAACTAAGATCAGTGTTCTCAAACAATTAACACAGCCTGAACACTATGTTTCCATAAATGGACTGCAAATTACAGAAAACAAATTACATAATTAATTCCCTTAAACACTATGCACAAATTTATCAGATCTGAACAGTTAACAGACAACTTAAATAAAGCCATCTTCTTTATACAAATGGCATGGCTTGATATCTGCATGAGTAAGTAATTGTTCACAATCTGTGAAAACAGAGCAAACAAATAATAAATGAGAGGGGGGAAATAAGAGAAAAGAAGTGCATATAATAGTGCGTATAGAATAGGTAGATAATAATGCATAATAATAGATAGAGTGGGCTGAGGAAGAGTAGGCTAAAGGTGGAATGGGTGAAGAGGAAAGGAGATTTCCAAAACTCTTTCTTTCATGAGATGAGAGCCATTCTAATAAATGGTTCTATTCTATAGTCAAAAAAAAAAAAAAAAAAAAAAAAAAAGGAATGCCATTGGTCAGTGTTTGTCTTGGGGTTAGGCAATGTCCAATTCCACCATTCATTGTGGGTTAGAAAATCACCTACATTTTGTAATGCTGCTGCTTCCACTATATTCTCCATTTCTGAATCCATTTGTGGGATTTCTCCTGGAAATAGAGGATGTTCAACCACAACCTCTATGTCAAAGTAAATCTTCTCCAAGCAAAGGAAAAGGCCTGCAGAGATATTGAGGCATATGCATGCCAGGCATGAATTCAAGTGAATTCACACCGTCCTTTCTTTAGATCCATAGCTCAAGATAAACACATGGAAAAAAGATCTCCATTGTGTCAACTGTATAATAAATGCTAATTTTCAATAGTATAGTTGTGTATAAATATGTAATAAATAGAGAACAGTTCAGTAGTTTTGACTTCAATATTTGCTTTTTATGTTAGCTGCAAAAAAATAGTGTGAATTTGCTAGATGGTTGTATTATTTGATTTGAGCATATTGACCTTTGTTTGGAGAAATATGTATAACTGCTTGAGAAAATGTTTTCTACAAAGCTAAATGTTTAGATAAGGTTCACCAACCAATAAATAAGGCTTACAGAATTATTATTACTCCAGGGCACAAGAGAGTTGTCCATGGTAAAAGTAATTTCTGGATATGTATCATATGTGCCCACCATCTCAAACTGTGGAGAATTCACATCAGTGTGCCAAAGCACAACTGCGTAACTGATGGTTGGATCATAATTATCATCGTATTTCACCTGACGGCCATTGAGTGGAAAATCCAACTTTTTCATTTCTCCCAGAAGCTGTTGTGAAGTGTGGTCAAATAAACAAGAAAAATAATTTGTAATAATATTACTATAACATTAAAGTTATTGTATAATGATTAAATAAAACAAACAATAAAACAATAATACAATATAATTTATATAATATGCAATTTCCTGAAAATATAAACATTGTTAATTATTCAATTAATTAAAATATTGCTATTACAAAATGAATAATGAATATACAGTAGTTCATGGATTCAAATAAATTCATTTACCATGTATGGCTTAGCCATTCTGTTTTTGTGGCATTCATTCAAGTCGCACTGCAGAATCTTATGTAATGCATGAGCTACAGTATATATGGCAGCATAGATAGCAAAGGAGAATGAGGGATTCTCATTTATAATCTCCTCTGCGGTCAACAATGTGCAGTAATCACAAACTTGATTACATGTCTTACTCTTACCCTGGACTTCACTCTCAGCTTTATAATTAACATCAGTTGTTCCCCTCTCTTTATAGATGAATTCATCAAATCCAGGTAATGACAACAATCTCTCCGTAATGCCAATGACAGTACCAATTTTCCCAATTCCTGGCTCTCTTGGAAGTTGTTGATTCATAGCCCAAGTTTCACTTGCAATCCATACTTTGTCTCGTATGTTCTCTACTATGGCTGTTTTGATTATGTTGATTGCATACTGTGGTACAGCAAAAACCACAATGACATTGATCTTGAGCATATCAATCTTTTTAAGTGTTAGACTGTAGTTTGCGTTTAGGCTTAGACCCTCTTGATAAGCCAAACAAATACCAGTATTGTTGATGTACTTGTTAAACAGCTTTAGTCCGTCTGAACTGTAATTGTCTTGGCTACCAAGAAAGGCAACCCAGTTCCATCCAAACCACCGTATGATGTGAATAATCATCTCTATCAGGTCTTTGTTGCTGGGAACTGTTCTTACAAAAGAGGGATACTGAAGTTTATTGCTTAACGCATAGCTAGAAGCTCCATAATTCACCTTTGAAAGTGAAGAAAACACTATATTATAAACAATAATTTAGCATTATTGTAACTTGGTAGTTCTGAAGTAGTAGTTTTTTTTTTTAATGTAAACTGTTTAAGATTTACCAATGGTATAAGGTCCATTGTGATCAGTGGTGCAATAGTAATAGTTCTTGTGCTTCCATATGGCCCTGTTAAAGCAATCACTTTAGGCTGATAGTTGTTGAGTTTTTCTTTAGGTTTTATTGATCCATTATTTGAGATAAAACTTAAGATTGAATGGAAATTCTTTGTATTAGAACAATGGTCAAAAATTTCATAGCCCAGAGAAACATTGGGCAGAAGAGTGGTGGAGTTGTTAACCTCCTCAACGGCAAACCTCATTACTTGCAACATCTGATAGCCAGATTTTGAGGAACTGTGCCTTGAAAACATCAGTGAGGAAGTTAATAGCATGTCATTGAAAATTCAGTTTAGAAATGTGAAATGCTGCTTACATTATTACTTACATTATTGCGTAGTGATAATTCTAGATGGATAAAAAGTCCTTGCTTACCTGAAACATACAGTGGTCTCGGGGGTGAAAATGGGTTCTACCTGGTCAATTTCATGTAAAGCGAAAAGGCCACCTAATAAGTAATCTCCTTCCAAGCTGAACTCAGATGTTGCCCAAGAAACTTTGGAAAAGAAACAATTACTGAAGCCCAAAAGGAAAAGGTAAATGCTACTGTGAAGCATGGTTTATGATGGACCGTTAATCTTGAAACAGGGCTGTGTAGTGGCTGGCCGTTTAAGAGAAATCCGGCTGATATACTACACTTCATTTGCTTAAAACACATTTCTATTTGCTTAAACCACTATATTCACTGATACAAATGCCCATTTCCATATCTAAACTCACAAAGCATATGTCAATCAGTTATTAAGTAGAGCATTACACCACAAATGTCTCCTCATACATAAATTTACAAATTAAATTCTGTTGAGGTGATTACTGTGTTGTTACATCACATTTTGAAAAAAATAAATTAAAAAAATAAATTAAAAAAATATATATACAGTGCCCTCCACAATTATTGGCACCCTTAGTAAATATGAGCAAAGGTGGATATGAAAATAAATCTGCATTGTTTATCCTTTTGATCTTTCATTCAAAAAATTATAACCTTTCATTGAAGTAAAACATTTGAAAGTGGGGGGAAACTCACATTATGAAATAAATGTTTTTCTCCAATACATGTTGGCCACAATTATTGGCACCCCTAGAAATTCTTATGAGTAAAATATCTCTGAAGTATATTCCCATTCATATTTACATTTTTTAGCACACCAGGGTGACTAGGAGCATGAAATAGTCCAGCCATGACTTCCTGTTCCACAGGAGAATAAACATGAGGAAACACAAATGCCAAATTCCCGTAATCATTCATCACAATGAGTAAAACCAAAGAATATAGTTCTGATGTGCAGCAAAAGATTGTTGGGCTTCACAAAATAGAAAGTGGCTGTAAGAAAATACCTTAAACATTGAAAATCCCCATTTCCACTATCAGGGCAATAATTAAGAAGTTCCAATCAACTAAAGATGTTACAAATCTGCCTGGAAAAGGACATGTGTCTAAATCGTCCTAATGTGAAGTGAGGAGGAAAGTTTGAGTGGACTCTCCAAGGATCACAGCTGGAGAATTGCAGAGATTATTTGAGTCTTGAGTCTCAGAAAGCCTAAAAAGCCTTATCAAACAACACTTACATCCCCACAAGATGTTCGGGAGGATTTCAAGAAAAATCCTCTGCTCTGATCCAGAAACAATCTCCAGCATATTCAGTTGTCAGACAAGACTGGAACTTCAAACGGGACTGGCTTCTATGGTCAGATGAAACTAAAAAAAGAGCTTTTTGGCAGCAAATCCACCAGATGGGTTTGGTGCACACATGGATAAAAAGTACCCTATGCCCACGGTTAAATATACTGGTGGATCTTTAATGTTGTGGGCCTATTTTTCTGCTGGAGGTCCTGGACATCTTGTTCAGATACATGGCATCATGGATTCTATCAAATACCAACAGATAAAAAATCAAAACCTGACCACTTCTTCTAGAAATCCAATAATGGGCTGTGGTTGGATCTTCCATCATCAGGACAATGATCCAAAACAAACATCAAATCCAACACAAAAATGGGTCACTGAGCACAAAATGAAGCTTCTGCCATGGCCATCTCAGTCCTCTGACCTGAACCCTAAAGAAAATGAGTGGAGTGAACTGAAGAGAAGAAGCACCAGCATGGAGCTGGAATCTGAAGGATCTGGAGAGATACTGTATGGAGGAATGGTCTCTGATTTCTTGTCAGGTGTTCTTCAAACTCATCAGGCATTATAGGTGAAGACTCAGAGCTGTTATCTTGACAAAAGGAGGTTGCAAAAAGTTTTGAATAAAAGGGTGCCAATAATTGTGGCCAATGTGTTTTGGAGAAAAACATTTATTTCATAATGTAAGTTTCCCCCCACTTTCAATTATTTTCCTTAAATGAAAGGTTATAATTTTGTGAATTTTTTGAATGAAAGATCAAAAGGATAAACAATGCAGATTTATTTTCACAGCTGCTTTTGCTCATAATTACTAAGGGTGCCAATAATTCTGGAGGGCACTATATATATATATATTGTAAGACCCGCCCAATCGGCCCAACAGTGGTTTCCCACCGGGCGGGGAAGGTTTCTTGCGTGTTCGGTCTTTTCAGTGTGGCAAAATAGTTTAATTCCAATTAAACGTTTATCTGACTCCATTTTATTATGACCTCGAATTTAGGTTTGAATGCCAATTGATAATTGACAATTTATACGATAATTTATCTAGACATTTGATTATTCTATTTAACTCTTTACTCTTATTGTACTCGTTCATTCGGATTCCTATAACGCTTTGAGTCTCGCACCGGCCGGGCATACAATCTCATACGCACAATCTCGTCAGTCTTGGTCATTAGACAGAGGCGATGACTAATATTCTAGAGGCCGTACCCACTTTGCTCATTCTAGAATATGTTTATTTAGTCCCCATAGATCTGAAAACACTGAATTAAGGTAAGAGTACTTTAACTAGGGGCCATGACCATTACCATAAGATCAGGCTGACCAATTTAGCTTCCTCTATTGGTAACTTTACATAATCACGCAGTGGTTTCCCCACAGACACTTAGTTAGAATAATCTCACTATAACCAGAGGTTGAGGCCCACCCTGTTTAGATTGATCTAGCAACACTCCGTTGCTCTAAAAGGAAAAAAAACATTATTAGCCTACACAGTCTAAGTATACTTAACTAATGCCAATGTGCTAGTCGGAGCTCTAAAATATCAGTTGGTGTGCCCCACTGCTCCACCTAAACTGTACTTTAGTCCGTTACTAACCTGAGCGTAGATTTGTGGGGTTATGGACTTAACGTAATCTACTAGAGTCAATAATTTCAGAGTAAGTCAGAATAAAGCCAAATGTAACAATTTATTAGTCAGGTAAATGTATCATGCCAATTACATAATCAATTTAAAGATGATCAATACAAAACATCAAATGCTCGGAAAAAGACTAAAAAGATGCATACCTGACATTAGAAAAATACACATTGCTGAGTGTCTGAAGGACACCCTAGCATTGTGGGCTGATCAGATCTGATTACAGGATCGAGCCCTGAGCCTCTTGCAACATCTCTTTAAATACTCAGACCAAGACAGGAACTTCTTTCAAATGGAAACATGACTTCACAATTGGAATTTGCATTAATCAGGGTCCCAGACTGAGTAGTTTACACCTTTTGGGGACAGAAGGCCATTTGCATGAAAGACCCTGTGAAGGTGGACACACCCATTACAGAGAGCAAAATATCTCTAAAATCTTTAAACCTTTATTACCTTCTGGTTTACTTCTGTGGGAATGAGACCTTTGTACCAGTCACACTGAGACATTTCAAATGATACCAAACATGTATAATGTTGTATGATAACTGTTCACATTAAACCATATAGATTTTGGGTGAATTTCAGGTCATCTTTGCATGTAGAGAGAAGAGGGGGTGAAGGAAGGGAGATGTAGATTAAGGCATTGCTGAGGTGTGATCGACTCAGTGTGATTACGTCTCAAATGGGGATGCTAATTTTGCAAGAGAGAGTTTGAATGTTAATTTCTTTGTTTTCTTAACGAGTAGCCCTTTCTCAGTCCAGACAGTCCGGCATTAGTCTTACAATATATATATATATATATATATATATATATATATATATATATATATATATATATATAAAATGGGGTAATTATAAAATTATAAATTATGCATAATTACATGCTACTAACCCTAAACAAAACTAAACCCTAATCCTAACCATATAGTAAGTACATATAGTTACTTAATATTTCTAAATACTTAAATGTATTATTACAGGGTAACAAAGACACCTTAAAATAAAGTGTAACCAAAAATGGGGTAGCACTTTATTTTACAGTTCTGTTCCCCATGTACATACAATGTACTTATTACAGTAATTAAAATAACTGGGTAATAACTAGTAACCCTGAACCTACCCCTAAACCTAACCTTAACCCCTGTAGTTACCTTATATTACCCACTATTTTCTTAGGTAAGTACACCGTAAGTACATGCAAGTACAGTACTGTACTGTAAAATAAAGTGCAACCAAAAAAGAAAGTTAAAGCCTTTCCTGGTTGATGCCTAAATTCATGGATTTCCAATGAACTACAGTAAAAACAGCACCAATATCTTCCCTAATTCACTGCTACTGAATTAGGGAAACAGTGACCTTAAATCAAAAAGGTTATTCACATATATTTTACATTTACATTAAATTTGCTTAACCCAGTTCCTGCAGAAAAAATTTAAATACTTTTGCATATAACAATAATCCAGATTTGTCATCCAACAAGTGTCACATTACACCATCAGTGTCACTTACTGACACAGACTTCTAAGAAAGTATAATAGAACTGCATAATATTAGAACTGGATTTTCAACAATGTATTATAATATACTGTATTGTACAGTCTTGGTCAGACTTTATTGGCATCCTTAGTAGATATGAACAAAGACACCTGTGAAAATAAATCTGCATGGACTTCCGGAAGGCACCATGTGAGAGCAAGACGTGCGCAAAGGCAGCTCCATAACTTTACCATTGGTATATGAAGCAAAACTAAACAACATTTTATTTTCACATCATTAAGTTCAGAATACCCACTTAAGATGCCAAATAAACCCCCCAAAAATGTAGAACACACGACCGAAACCCTGAGAGACATTCAAGATGACTGTAGCAGTGAAGCTAGCACTGTGGCTAACAAGGCAGTGCTAGAGGGGATAGCTGCTCTACAATCAAACTTCCAGTTATTTCAGTCGGAGATAGTTGAGGCTATCAACAATAAACTAGACCAATTCTCGACCTCCATTAGAGCAGAATTCACTGCTCTCAAAAAAGAGACTGATGTCTCTATTTCAGCCATGAAAAGTACAATGGACGACCAAGCTAAAACAATGGCAGAGCTCGAACGTAGCGCAACTTTTACTTCGGATACGGTCTCTCAGTTACAAAAGTATGTCGAAAAGCTAACAAGCAGTGTCCTGCAGCTCACGGAGAAATGTACGGACCTGGAAAGTTGCAGCAGATGGCAAAATCTGCGCATTCTAAATATTAAAGAGGGTGAGGAGACTGGGAGCAAAGCCACAGACTTTATTGCACACCTGCTGAGGAACGCGCTCTCGTTGGAAACGTTACCTCTGATCGTCCGCGGTCACCGATCCCTGAGAAAACTTTCCGACAACGCGTCACATCCCCGGGCCTTCATTGTAAAGATGCATTACTTTCAAGACTGGCAGGACATTATCCGAAAAGCAGCTCAGTTCAAGTCCATCACCTATAACGGAGAGAAACTTCTAATATTCCCTGATCTCCCAGCAGCCATACTGAAACAGCATGCCTGTTTTAACAGAGCTAAGGATCTACTTCGAAATCGTCCAGGAGTCCGTTTCGGGTTTTATGGGTCACATACAATGGAGAACAAAAATACTTCACTGATCCGGTAAAGGCGATCACATTCGCAGAGCAGCACTTTGGTGAAGGTAACATGTCGACATCATAAGCTCTCCTTATGGAACTTTATAAACAGACTAGTCTGGTTTTTAGCGCGGATTGGACATTTATAATTAAGTGCTACATTTATTTTTCTTTATTCTTATTTTGACGTGATTTGTATTATATACAATGCTTATATGCTTCATGGTTCAAATTAGTAAAGACTGAGCTGCCTATATGTGCAGACGGACATCCACAACACCAATAGGAACTATTCACTGAGCTCCTGTTAGTCAGCTAACACCAGTTGGACTTTTTTTTGTTTTTTTTTTACAGTCAAGTTTACTATTTCTTGATAAATTCTAATTTGATATTCAAGCAAGCTTGTGTTCCCAGGTATGTTTATGTTCTGTTTTCTCATTTTAATTTTGTTGTGCTAAGGGATTGTGGGAGGGGATGTTTAATAGGGTTCCGTCTGTGGGTGCGTTTTACGGTAAGGGGAGGTAATCAATGCAAAAACTGTGATGGTGGCTGCTCAGAGTAAGACACCTGATAGAGGGATGGGAGCGCTGACATTTTCTTCTTGGAACATTAAAGGCCTAAACCATCTTGTTAAACGAAGTAAGTGTTGTCTCATCTAAAATCTATGAACGCGGATATTATGTTTTTACAAGAAACACACTTTAAAAATGACTCTCATTCCAAGCTGAGAGCCAGGTGGATAGGACAGTCCTATCACTCTTCATTTTCATCCAAGGCTAGGGGTGCCGCTGTTTTAATAAGAAAAGGAGTTCCATTAAAGCATAGGGCTACAATTGCAGATAAGGAGGGACGATTTATCATAGTCGCAGGGGAAATATTTTCAATGCCCATAACACTTGTTAATATTTACGGTCCAAATTTTGATGATCCACGCTTTTTTCAAAACGTGTTTTCCCGGATTCCTGATATATCACTTATTAATTTAATTATAGGGGCAGTTTTAATTGTGTTCTGGATCCATATTTAGACAGATCCTCTGCTCAGTGTGCTCCCCCAAACCAGGTAGTCCCTAAAACCAGGGACTTTCTTAACATGTACATTAAAAATTCTAATGTTGGTGACATATGGAGGCTAGCCAATCCAACGGGGAAAGATTATTCCTTTCATTCACACGTCCACAATGCTTATACCCGTATCGATTATTTTCTAGTTGATGTGAAGCTAATTCCCTTCACGTTTAATGCCACCAATCATAATATTTTAATCTCAGACTTTTAATCTCATAGTCCAATTACATTTGCTCTAAAATTATCAGAAATTGCAACAACTCCACCACTGTGGCGGGCAGACCCCTATCTATTAAAGGATACAAAATTCTGTGAGTACTTGTGTACACAGCTAGAGTTATTTTTTGAAACTAACTGAACACCTCACCTTCTCTCTTATGGGACACCTTTAAAGCATATTTACGGGGCTGTTTTATTTCCTTTAAAGGTGCAAAAAATAAGTGAAGTTCCTAAACGTAATTTAGGGAGGAGCGAGCCCATCTAATCTTCCAATCAACAGCCAGAGTATATAAGCAGCTGCTTACCTCTCTTCAGTCTCAGCTGTTTCAGCATCCCTCCACCTCCCCAAACTCCACCTTCATTCCAGGTACCTTGCCCTATGTAATCACATCCTATATTTATTCACTGGGGGGTGTATCAGAGCTCGAGTTGAAGATGCTTCATCGAGCCCCTCCTCAGTGGACAGCAAGCCAAATTAGCTAACCTAATACCCTAAAGATTATATGGGCAAACGAACTCGTTAAACAAAATACGACTGCTTTACAATCTTTAGCAAGACAACTTAGTAAATTAGGCAACGAAAATGCTATAAAACCTTCTTTAGAATTGCACATGAAAATATTAAATCTTAGATACCAATACAATCAGATTATATCTGAAAAATTTTCAAGATCTTTAATGTTTATGAAACAAAAATATTTTGAATTCGGCGACAAGCCACACAAACTTTTATCTAGACAGCTTCAAAAGCTGGAAAGTGACCGTACAATTCATCGAATCAAATCAGAATCCGGTGCTTACTTATTATCCCCTACAGAAATTAACAATCGATTTAAACAATTTTATGAATCACTGTACACTAGTAATACAAATGATGATCCCTCAACTATGGAGACTTTTTTAAATAGCTGCAATCTACCAACAATAGACAAAAAGGATAGAGAATTTCTCTGAGCTTATTTAACATTAGATGAATTACAGAACATCATAAAGTCACTTAAAGGAGGTAAATCACCATGCCCTGACGGAATCCCTTGCGAGGTATATAAAACATTTAACAATTTATTGGGACCTTATATGCTTAGAATGTTTTCCCAGGCTCTGGAGGTGGGACGATTGCCTCAGTCGTTTAAAGAAGCGGTAATCACAGTCCTACCTAAAGGCCTGTACACACCGGGACGAATATCGCACGCGTTTATCACCAGCGTTTTTCGAGACGTGTGTTCATACCAAAGCGATTTTCACTGGCGATGCGCAGAGTGAACATGCAAATCATAACTAGTTATAATTAATTATTAATATTTGGATCAGTTAATAAAATTAACTTAATGTAATAAAATTAATATTACAATCAATTAACCCGTTGTCCAATGAACACACAGTGTTAATTGTTTATTAATTCTAAGAAATGTTCATTTCCAGGTTATGGGAAATAACAATCTTATTGTACAGTACTACTAAAAGCCTGTAGTCAGGATCGACATGAATAGGGCCTCCAGCGTATGAGCGCAAAACACAGACAACTTTACATGTGACATGAACGAGACTTTATTAACTAGACTAAACACTTAAACTACTCTAACATTCACACACATACATGCATACAGTTTACCAAGAGAGAGAGAGAGAGAGAGAGCTAAAGCAGAGTACAGGAAAGCAAGAAGTTACAGCATTGTTTGACATTTAGCAGATCAACAGCCTTGAGCAAACCATCAGTTTAGTTTTAACAGGCCCTTCTTTAAAAGGGGTAAGGATACTCAATGTATCTGATAATGAGACTAAGTTTGATACTTGCATGTCTCTCCAAGTTGAATTAAAACTGTCCTGATGCAATTTGTGGAGGCTCCCGTTGAATCTTTGCTGATATTGTCTTGATAAAAGAGAACCAGTTGGATTCAGAGGATCTTTGGTGAATGGAAGGTCTAGGCCGAGGCCTGGCACAAGCTTGGGGTTCCTTAGAAGCTTCTAGCTTCTTAAAGCGTCATCTTGACGTCAGCATTTGTCAGTAAAAGAGAAGAAGAGGAAGAGCTTGATCTTGTGATCAGTGAATATAGGGGGTGAAGATGTCACACCCTCTTAAGGTGTCTGAGCCAATAAGGAGTTGCCCCCTTGGAGGGAAGTTTTACGAGTCTTTGTTCTGTAGCAAGATATTAGCATAAGACACTGGATTGGATGAATGAGAAAATAACCTTCTAGATTCTTATAATACTAATGTGTCACAGAGTTAGTAACATGTAACATAAATTGCCAAATAGGAAACGAAAGTTGGAGTCCGTAGATACCAAACATGTTACCAATGTGATTTCAGTTAACTATACATTTGCAACTATGGAACATTAATACCAAAATAGTTCAAAAGAGGGAATTAATACATAGAATAAAGCCTTTAAAAGGAAAGTCATGAGATGGGAATATTAGATACATGTTTATACATTTCCCAAGTGGTTATATAGAGAATACATAGGATTAAGAGAGTTTATTTGTCCCTCTCAGAAAGAATGAGTCACTAGTCTCAACAGCATTCTTTCTGATCATAAAAGTACCATATATCTGTAACAGGACACCTAGTTCTGCCTGTGTGCTACCTACATTTGGGATGTTGGTTGCAGTTTTAGGGGGATGGGTTCACAGATCTTTGATAAAGTGAGTTCATGGGTAATTCATTAAATATATTGAATAATTGTGTGGCTAATTGATCCAGATGCTACATCCCCCCTTTCAATCGTTGTTGTTCTTTCTATGGACAACAGCGAGCGACGATGAAGGTGCAGAAAGATCAGACACACCACTGGCACACAAGGCTGGAAGGCTGTGATGGTCTCTGGTTTTATGTGTCTCCTGGAGTGGTGGTCGTTCCATGGCGGTTGATGTAGACAGTAGACAAGCTCAGGTCTCTGAGCTGGTGTTGTGTGAGTGGTCAGAAGCTTGTGCTTCTGAGTACTCCT
This sequence comes from Ancherythroculter nigrocauda, assembly GCA_036281575.1. NCBI lineage: Eukaryota > Metazoa > Chordata > Actinopteri > Cypriniformes > Xenocyprididae > Ancherythroculter > Ancherythroculter nigrocauda. Next base: position 34,086,493 of record VTFQ01000021.1, read on the forward strand.
CAGGTAAGAACTGTTCAAGAAGCTCTTTTACTAGCAATAGAACCTCCTGCAGGTCCAATACAGGCCAGTCGTCCTTGTGCTACCTGCTGTTGGAGATCTTGCTGTGTCTGCAGGAAGAGGATGCTCCCATCCATGGCTTCTCCCTGTGGTAGGTCTGGTACCTGGGTCTGTCTGAATTAATCCTTTTCCTTCTGTAGCTGCAGAGGATTTCAGGAAATTGGCTGATAAGGTGTCAAGCAGAAGGCTTTGGCTCCCCCCTCTGTACCTCTGTGCTTGGCTGGGGGAGGTTCTTCTGCTGATTCTATGTGGGGATTTGAGACTTTTCTCCTGCTGTGGTTCTTTCTGCTGCAGGTAAGAGTGTCTCAGTTCTCTTTGGGCCATGTCAAGTTCATCTTTGGTGTTGTCCAGCTGCTGGGTCAGAGCTTCAGTCCCAGATCTGGACACATCCAGGTGACGTTCACAGGTCCTGATTCTGGCATCTTTGTCCAAGAGTTCAGAATTTGCTGTTTTTAACAGTGACTCTTTGTGAAAGAGTTCCTTTTCCAGGTCCTCTCTGGCTGCCTTTTCCAGCTGCTCTCGTTGCTGAGCAGCTGTCAGAGCCTTTTGAAGTTTGTGGATTTTCTTCTGTGACTCTAATCTGTCAGGGTCCTTGTGTCTGTCCTGAGCCTCCATCTCTAGCAGGTCTATGCAATTATTGGCACCCTTAGTAAATATGAGCAAAGGTGGATATGAAAATAAATCTGCATTGTTTTGTCCTTTTGATCTTTCATTCAAAAAATTCACAAAATTATAACCTTTCATTGAAGTAAAACATTTGAAAGTGGGGGGAAACTCACATTATGAAATAAATGTTTTTCTCCAATACATGTTGGCCACAATTATTGGCACCCCTAGAAATTCTTATGAGTAAAATATCTCTGAAGTATATTCCCATTCATATTTACATTTTTTGCACACCAGGGTGACTAGGAGAATGAAATAGTCCAGCCATGACTTCATGTTCCACAGGAGAATAAACATGAGGAAACACAAATGCCAAATTCCTGTAATCATTCATCACAATGAGTAAAACCAAAGAATATAGTTCTGATGTGCAGCAAAAGATTGTTGGGCTTCACAAAATAGAAAGTGGCTGTAAGAAAATACCTAAAACATTGAAAATCCCCATTTCCACTATCAGGGCAATAATTAAGAAGTTCCAATCAACTAAACATGTTACAAATCTGCCTGGAAGAGGATGTGTGTCTAAATCGTCCTAATGTGAAGTGAGGAGGAAAGTTTGAGTGGACAAAGACTCTCCAAGGATCACAGCTGGAGAATTGCAGATATTAGTTGAGTCTTGAGTCTCAGAAAGCCTAAAAAGAATTATCAAACAACACCTACATCCCCACAAGATGTTCGGGAGGGTTTCAAGAAAAATCCTCTGCTCTGATCCAGAAACAATCTCCAGCATATTCAGTTGTCAGACAAGACTGGAACTTCAAACGGGACTGGCTTCTATGGTCAGATGAAACTAAAAAAAGAGCTTTTTGGCAGCAGACCCACCAGATGGGTTTGGTGCACACATGGATAAAAAGTACCCCATGCCCACGGTTAAATATACTGCTGGATCTTTAAAGTTGTGGGCCTATTTTTCTGCTGGAGGTCCTGGACATCTTGTTCAGATACATGGTATCATGGATTCTATCAAATACCAACAGATAAAAAATCAAAACCTGACCGCTTCTGCTAGAAATCCAGTAATGGGCTGTGGTTGGATCTTCCATCAGGACAATGATCCAAAACAAACATCAAATCCAACACAAAAATGGGTCACTGAGCACAAAATGAAGCTTCTGCCATGGCCATCTCAGTCCTCTGACCTGAACCCTAAAGAAAATGAGTGGAGTGAACTGAAGAGAAGAAGCACCAGCATGGAGCTGGAATCTGAAGGATCTGGAGAGATACTGTATGGAGGAATGGTCTCTGATTTCTTGTCAGGTGTTCTTCAAACTCATCAGGCATTATAGGTGAAGACTCAGAGCTGTTATCTTGGCAAAAGGAGGTTGCAAAAAGTTTTGAATAAAAGGGTGCCAATAATTGTGGCCAACGTGTTTTGGAGAAAAACATTTATTTCATAATGTAAGTTTCCCCCCACTTTCAATTATTTTCCTTAAATGAAAGATTATAATTTTGTGAATTTGTTGAATGAAAGATCAAAAGGATAAACAATGCAGATTTATTTTCACAGCTGCTTTTGCTCATAATTACTAAGGGTGCCAATAATTGTGGAGGGCACTGTATATATATGACATATGAGAGATGGTAGTCAGAAACGGTAGAGCAAATAAATCACAATGACAGTAGTGCAAGTGAACGGTAGTGCAAATAAACATATTTATGAAATATACATTCTCAAATATATTTCTTGAATGTAAAACAAACAAATAAACAGTAAAAATACAGAAATAATACACATCTATTGGTGTGGACAAGAAATGGCAGAGCACCCATAGCGTGCATCTCAATCAGCTCTCCCTAGTTCACTAGTCAGGGCACTGATCAGGGAGTCTGGCCACATTCATTTACACGGTGTACTGATACACGACCTAGGAAGCTAGGGAGCTGTTTTGGATGCAGGGATAGTTTGTAGGGGTCTTCCTCGTCTACTTACTTTCTCTTCGTTGTCTTGGTATCAGTGTGAGCTCGGCAAGACCGTTTTGTGCTTGAGCGCCACCAAGTCGTGTTTTACTGTAACTTCAGCAGCTCCAGGCACGTGAACAAAAGCGCCACTCTCATTGGTCTGCCAGTTTTTAACGCGACGTGTCAAACCAAAAAAAACGAACCCGAGGTGGTTCTTTGGTTATTTTTAAAAAAATTGCGCTTTTACGCCTAGTGTTTTTGTGTTGGTGTGCACACTCACATTGGCACCCATTGTTTAGTAACGAGGCGTTAAACGTCGGCGATAATCGCGTGCGATATTCGTCCCGGTGTGTACAGGCCTTAAGAAGGGCAAAGATCCAGAGGAAGTTGGGGGGTATAGGCCAATTTCTCTCATCAATGTGGATCAAAATTTTTTAGCTAAGACATTGGCCACCAGACTTAATACACTTTTAGGAAAACTAGTAAATCCTGATCAGACGGGATTTGTTTCAGGTCGAAGTTCTTTTAATATTCTGCGTCGTTTGTTTAATATTTTATACTCTTTCCAGACTAATCAGTCCGATCTGGTGATTTTGTCTTTAGATGCCGAAAAGGCATTTGATCAGGTAGAGTGGCCGCACCTCTTTGCTCTACTACAGAAATTCCATGTAGGAGAGAAATTCATCACTTGGCTCAGAATTCTATATAATAATCCTAGGGCACGTATACTCACAAATAGAATTTTATCACCATCTTTTGCTTTATTTAGGGGAACATGTCAGGGTTGCCACTTTCTCCCCTTCTTTTTGCCCTAGCCATTGAGCCTCTAGCAGAAGTCATTCGCTCTGATAAAGAGAATTCATGGGCTCCGTACTAAAACAACTATTAATAAAATTTCTTTATATGCGGACAACGTCTTATTATATGTGACTAAACCTGTGTCCAGTATCCCTGTAATCTTAAAAGTGATAGAACATTATGGCTCTTTTTCAGGCTATAGAATTAATTTAAGTAAAAGTGAACTCATGCCAGTTGGGCTTAAAGATCTTTCACAAATTTTCCCAGTTCGGTTTAAAATAGCTAAAGATAGGTTTACCTATCTAGGAATTGTGGCAACTAGGAAGTTTAGCTCACTACAAGAAGTCAACTATGCCCACCTTTTAGAAAAATTGAAAAGAAATATTCAATTCTGGAGGACACTCCCCATTTTATTAATAGGCAGAATAAATGCCATCAAGATGGTTTTTCTCCCACAATTACTATATCGGTTTCAAAACACCCCTCTATTTCTTCCCAAGTCCTTTTTTAAGCAACTAGATTCAATTATCTTACCCTTTATTTGGAATTATAAAATCATACAATCAAATAACTTCATCTCTCCAAACCTAGAAATGCAGGGGGTCTTGCCTTTCCTGACTTCCGCAGCTATTACTGGGCAGCTAACCTCAGAATTATATTAATAATATTAAATGATAAAAGCGGTCAACTAGACTGGGTCAGATTAGAACATGACGAATGTACCCTATATCTTGGTGCTGTGATTATTTCACCAACAAGCTGTAAAAAAGTAATCTATAGAAATAGCCCTGTCGTTAGTAGTGTCATTCGTATTTGGAAACAAATTAGAACTCACTTCAGGGTGGAGACGTTACCCTTATTAATTCCCATAGCTGATAACCCCTTTTTTATACCTTCCACACTAGATAAAGGTTTTCAGCAATGGAGAGATGCAGGAATCCACACAGTAAGCGATTTGTATCAAGAAGATACTTTTATTTCCTTTAAAAAAAATTCAGGAAAAATACAAACTTCATAAAGTAATTTTTTCAGGTTCCTGCAAGTCAGGAACTACATACAATCCTATTTAAACAGGTCCACAACAATTAGCCCTTCATGTCTTGACACCTGCCTTAAGGACTATTTTGGTAAAGGGAAAATGATTTCATGCATCTATAATACTCTCCAGGCCTCCCAATTACCTGCCACATCTTCAGTCAAAAGATTATGGGAGGAAGAATTAGGGTCAGAAATTTCCAATGAAACTCCAGACACTGCCTCATCCAGTTCAAAATCTTGCATAGACTACACTACTCTAAGACAAAATTATCTAGAATATTTCCCGGCGTCTCTTCAAAATGTGACAAATGCAGGATGGCAGATGCGACCCTGCTTCACAGTTATGCATTATGTCCCAGTCTTCAAAGCTTCTGGTACAAGATTTTTGGTGTCATCTCTGAAATCACTGGGCAACATATTGAACCAGATGAGTTTTTAATCGTCTTTGGTGTTTCAAGACATGAGCTCTGTCTGTCCAAGTCTCAACAACGATTTATTTCCTATGGACTTTTAATGGCCAAAAAGCTTATTTTAACATTCTGGAAAAATAAACTGCCACCTTCTTTCCAGCTTTGGCTTGACAAACTCACAAATACATTACATTTGGAACATATACGGCTCTGTCTAAGGAATAAGAGACAACAATTTGCTAAAACTTGTGATTCCTTTATAAGATATTTAAGGGGAGAAGACAGAGGAGGAGACCTGGAGGAAAGGGATGCTGATTAAACTTGAGTTGGATCTAAGATCCATTCCACTCCTGGGTTTATTTGTTTATTTATTTTTATTTTTTTAATTTTTTTTTATAAGTACTCGTTGTAAGGATGGATTTCACCAAGACTGAATTCAAAGATTCCTATCCTGTAATAAAACAATAAGACTCTCCAATCTCAAGTGAGGATCTGCGAGAAAGAGCTCAGGACAACACCTGGCTCGACCTCCTCTCTTCCCCCCCATGCTGAGTTCCTGACTCCTCACACCGCTCCTTCCCCTCAGGCCATGCAAACCTCACAAATTTACTATCTTAGTTGTTTTAAGTGACATCAATGTAAATACCTCTGGTGCGACTGGTAAGATAGTTTCACTCCCGCATCAATAGAACAGACAAGAATAAAGAAAACAAAACCTGTTCTCCTGGTGTGGGAGATGCCCCAATAAAGATCTTTATTAACCATTTGTTTGATCCCCAAAACCAGGCGTGTGACCCTCTGGGGCACGAGAAAGAGTCCAACAAAAGTTGCATAAATATTTTGGTGCTAAATGTTTACTGTCCTTTTGTTAAGATTTGGGTATTTAAAGGGATTTGGCAAACCACTCAAGGAAGAATCTGAAGTCAGAGCTTCCCGCACGACTGCTGTGTGTATCTCTCTATTTGCCAGGTATGCTGACTCTTTGAAATTCTTTTTAATATCTTGTTTCGAATTGTATTTTGTATTTTATGCTGATCAGTTGTGTGATGTATTCTTTTAATAAATTTTATTGATGTTTTATCCTGCCTGGCAAATTAATAAATGTTAATCTTGATTTATCTTGGATTCCTCTAAAATCATTATGACTAGTAGATTATTAGAGTCCATATTTCCGCAAATCTGCGTCAGGATAGATTAAAACTAAAAGCTCAATGAAAGGAGCATGTGGGCACATCATTTGTCTTTTTGATTTTTGTCTATCATCTGACTTTGCAAGTTGCAGTACCGTGACTAAGAAAACTGTGTTTTTGTACGAACAAGCATGTGGCGGTTCGACTCAAATGCATTAGTAAACTCTGCACCCTCTGACTAAGATCAGAACTGGCGAATTTGTGATCGTGAAAAGAACTAAATCGGCCGAAGTGACTTTTCTAAGCGATATGGGTCTGTAATGAACGGGTAATTGAAATGATGAGATCCGGATTAATCAAAGATCTAAATTAAAGCACAACTAACCTTATGATCAGCTGATACATCAGAGAATTGTGAAACTTAGAGTCATTTATAAATTGGAGTCAGATCAAATTAATCACGAAGTCAAAACTGAATTAGAAACGGTGTATTAAATTAAGATGATTTTTACAGAAGTGCCAGAGGACTTACACGTGAAATTCCTTCGACCAGACCACTAGATACCGTCGTTGGGCTAGTGGGTGGAACCTTACAGTGGTGACTATCCCTCCGTGATCCTCCAGTCTCAGGCGAGTGACGTCATCTGGCGCGACAATTCAGATCCAAACGGAGCATGAGGTTTGATGTTATCGTTCTCTGTCTGCAGCTACTGTGGTAAGTTCATTTTTGTTTACCTTTTTAGAAACGTTTAAGGGAAAAACTAGACGCACCTCATATACAGACACATTTGTAGAACGGGTCGGTATACCCAGGATAGACCGGAACCGAAAAACCCGGTGGTGTTTGAGAATATTAGAGGAACAACATGGCTTATCAGGGAAATGGTAGCTCGAGTGTAGACAGAGATGTAATGGAATCACATGCTTTGCAAATAAAAGATCTCCTTTTTCGTCTGCGTAACAAGGGACTAGATTTTGATTGGAACAATGATCAAATTCTAGCCTGGTACGTTACCGAAGGCCGAAAATTGGAAGCTAAATCTTCCTATCGAAAATTACTGGTCGCGATTGTTTATATGCTGCGTCGAAATGATTTGGCTACTATTGCAGAAAACGAACGCATAATAGCGAGCATAAAAGAGCTAGAAGCAACGCGATCAGATGAGCTTAAAAAGCTCAGAGCACAGGCTGAAGCATCTGTGTATGAAAAACAAACTTGGGCAAGACAGGGCGACGCGATGGAAACGCAAATTAAAAAGCTTGAAAAGAAGCTAAAATTGGATAAAAAATACGCCTCCGCTCTCGAAGAGTGCTGCGAGTCTGCAGGGTTTCCCGTAGCTGCGGTCAAAATAGCGGCGATAAATTCTAAATTTGAAGGCGAGATAAACAGTGATAGTGATGAAGATGATGTTGCTGCTTTAGCAAGCAATGTTAAAGATAATTTGTCCGTCACTGAGATTCGTAGTCGAACTACAAGGACAAAACCTAGTTCGGTGGTGCGCGATTCCTCTCCGGAGCCCGCAAGTGATATGAATTATCGCCCAAACAGACCCGAAGAGAAACAGTACAGTCCAATAATGACTCGAACTAAAACTGGCGCTGTTCTCAGGAAACCAATGAAAATTGCTGTACTTAAAACAATGACCAACGCGGATGATGAAGTCACTACTATTAGCCGTCCTTTAACTTGCGAAGAATGTACCAAACACAAAGAAGTTGTGGGAATAATGCCAAGAAAAGGCCCTTTCCAACCCTACTGGGACAACTTAATGCTACAAGCATCAGTGTATAATTTAGAGGTCAGAGATGTTTGGCAAATTGCTCTCCTCACTATTCCAGAGGAACTGAAACCAAAAATGTCCCCTGAGTTAAGATCTGGAGAAATTGTAATTAAAAGAGAAGGTGAGAATGAAAACGACGTGTATGAAAGATTGAAAGAAACTCTATTAGAGTTGAGGGGACCAACACACGCCGAGTGGAATAGGATTTTAGAAATAAAACAGGCCAACAAAGAGCCATTCGAAATTTATGCGGAGCGTTTGTGGGTGACATACAAGGAGCATTCAGGTTTAGAAGATGCACAGCGCGATCAGGAAGTTTTGCTCCAACTCCTGAAAAATAATGCAGGACCTCACATTCAGCAAGCGTTAGTGCATGGAGCCGATCCATCTGAGAATACCTACCGGTCATTGGTGGATTGGGCTTCTAAAATAGAAACCAGACTTAAACAAACCAAAGCTCGTTCCGTTTCAACAACGCAATGGTTAGCTGAGGGAAAAGGCATTGAAGATCCTAAACCTGAGCCTCAACTTTCACCTTGCTGTTTTTACTGCAGGAGAAATAACCATCTCGCGCACAACTGTTTCAAATGAAAAAGAATGCAAACAAACAATCAAAAACCACATTCTAAAAATGACAGTGAAATTCTTAAGCGCTTAGGAAATTTGATTGCGAAAAACAATGCTCGAGAGAGCAGCCCAGTTCAAGCCGAAAACCAACCGCCAAACCAAAACAGCCCGTACAAAAACTTGCAGGCGGATCTCGCGGTCCTACTAGCGAAATATAACAACCCCCAATAGGGGTGCGTGGCCTCCGTTGCTGTAGGAAGCGTTATCAAAAGCGGCAATCAAATCAAAATAAGAGCTAACCTTGGAGGCCGGTTAGTTAACATCCTAATTGATACCGGTGCTGCCTGCTCCTGTACACGAACGATCCAAATTAAAGGTATAGGTGATACTTTGATGACCGCAACTCAAACACAGCCAGTCCAGCTCGATTTAGGCATGGTAGTGTTAAACGAGCCATTCTGGTATTTACCAGATAACAGCGAAGGAACTGTGTTGGGAATGGACATTATGAGAAAGCATGGTTTTGTAATTCATTGTTTTGAAAAACAAATTGAAGTACAAACTAACAAAACAACAAAGAGATGTCCGTCTCAAAGACATGCCAGCATTATGTCCATATCCAGTACAGATCCAGTTCAACTTCTCATCGACAAACACAGCGATGTTTGGGCTAATCATGAACATGACTGCGGCCTCATTGACTTTGAAGTATGCATTGAGGGAGAACCCCCTCCCCCACAAAAACAATATCGCATCAAGCCAGAGGCAGAGGTCGCTGTTCATGAAATAGTGAAACAGCTTGAGATCAGAGGGATAGTTTGGCGATGCAGTTCAACTACAAATTCTCCGTGTTTACCCGTTCCGAAACCAAATGGTAAATGGCGTCTTTGTATTGATTATCAACATCTCAACAAAGTTTTACCTAAAGCAACACCTATAGTGGCAAACCCGTCTACCATCTTATCACAAGTCTCAACCAGTGCTTCGTGGTTCACAGTGCTTGACATTAAAAATGGCTTTTGGTCTATTAAAGTCAAAAGAGAAGACCAATGGAAGCTAGCTTTTACTGTAAATCAAATGCAGTACACATGGGAACGAATGCCACAAGGCCTTCACAACAGCCCAGCCATTTTTCACAGAGCTGTGGCAGACGTGCTCACTCCCTTATTAGGGACTGGTGAAGTCGTTCACTATGTAGACGACATACTAATAGCCACAGAAGAACCACTTGAGAGTCACTTGCAGCTGGTTGACAAAGTGTTACAGATGCTAGGAGACGCAGGCTTCAAAATGAACAAAGAGAAAGCCCAAATTGCGCAAAGAGAAGTACACTACTTAGGTTACACTCTGACTCAAAGTCACAGAGCCTTAACAGATGACAGAAAGAAATGCATTGCTGAACTGCCCCGACCTCATACTTTAAACTCGCTGCAGAAAGTGTTAGGTACAGCAAACTACTTACGAGATTTCATCCCTGATTTTGCAAACACCGCCGCACCGTTGTATTCGCTTTTAAAAGGCAAAACTAAGCCAAATGATGTCCTTAAATGGACTGATGAACATGAACAAGCGTTTACCGATTTAAAACAACAATTGTGTGCCGCGCCCGCCCTGGGCTTGCCCAGCCCATCAAAAGACTTTCATATTCAAGTAGACGCGCATGAAATCACATTAAGTGGAGTCTTAGCTCAGGAACATGGGGGAAAACTGCGTCCAATCGCTTATTACAGCCGGAAAAAATCTCTAGTTGAACAAGGATTTGACCCATGTACACAGCAGGTACTCGCGGTGCATTGGATGCTAAAAACAACAGAACCCATTGTCGGATTTCAACCTGTTGTTATACACACAATGCATACACCTGTACGAATGCTGTTACAAGGCTGGATAAAGGGAGTTTCCTCGCAGAGATTAGTGAGATGGCTAGCAGACATTCAAGCGCGTGAAATCACAATAAAAAACACACGAATCTTGCCACATCTGCTCGGAGATGTTGAGGGACATCCACACACATGCCAGCCTGAACAAGAGGCACAAAGCCTTGTACATGACCAGCCACCACCAGGCCAAGTACAAGTGTACATAGACGGTTCTCGATTCTGTCAAAATGGTAATTTCTATACTGGCTGTGCAGTGTGGACTCCTCATCTCCCCGATACAGATGCAAAACAGCAGTTGTTGTTTAAATTGCCATCTAACATATCCGCACAAGAAGCTGAACTCATCGCATTGCTAGAAGCGATTAAAGCACATCCTGAACCGCTCTGCGTATATTATGGGGTGGTAACAGATTTTATGGCTCAGTGGCAATTGCGAAACTTCCTTACGTCTGCCGGAACACCTATAAAGCATTTTAACACTATAACTGCAATTTGGCAAGAAATTCAGGCGCGAGAAGCCCCCATTTCCGTTGTAAAAGTGCGTGCACACATCAACAAAAATCCTGATGTGCATGAGAAAAAAACAACAATATTGCTGACCAATTGGCTAAGCTGGCAGCAGAAGTGACCTATGGAAAAACAAAACACCCTCTGTTTCTGTGGCAAGTGCAGCACAAGTTACACCTATAGACCTCAAACAGTATCAACAGGATCTGTGGGTCTCTGATGGAGAACTTGTGCCACACTTGAAACAAGATCAGATGGTTAATATAATCGAAGGCATAGTCATCCGAGATGGAAAATTTGTAGTTCCAGAAGCGCTTCAAAAACCAATAATCAAATTGTATCACGAATATGCACATGTGTCTGCAACAAAAACAGCACAGTTGATACAAAAGCAATTTTGGTGGCGAGGAATGACGGCTGACATTGAAAGATGGTGCAACACCTGTCTGGTGTGTGCCACTATTAACCAGGGAAAACCAGGTCGGACAAATCTGCGCAGGCCAGAACCACCTAAAGGACCCTGGGAGTCCTTGCAATTGGATTTTATTGGTCCGCTACCCAGTGCCAAAGGGGGGTATCGTTACTGCCTCGTGATAATTGATAAATTCTCAAAATGGGTCGAAGCGATTCCCACTCGCAATAACACCGCAAATACAGTGGCACGTGTGATGGCGAACCAAATCATCCCTCTTTGGGGGGCACCAATTCAAATTGAATCTGACCAAGGGACTCATTTTACTGGACAGGTTATGAAAGATATGTGCAAAATGCTGAACATTAAGCAAAGATTACATGTATCACATCAGCCACAAAGCTCTGGGATGGTGGTACACGTTAACCGTTCTATCAAAGAGAACATCTCCAAGCAGATAGCTCAACACCAAAACAAATGGATTGATGCTTTGCCCACTGTTCTGACTGTGCTGCGTGCAACCCCATCAAAGGCTACAGGCATTAGCCCATATGAGCTTATGACTGGAAGGGTGATGAAGTTATCCATCGATCCAGAGATTTCCCCAGCAGACCTGGGGCCTCTAATGCTCGCAACGCAGCAGACTGTATTGGTGCAATTGCAAGAAAGACTGAAGGTGTTGTACACCCAGGCTGATCTGAAACGACAACAGTCAGATCTGACAAATGATGCACAATTCAACCCAATCTCTGAGACAAAATTTTCAGAAGGAGATGTTGTGATGGTACGCGTTTTCGTAAAACAAAATGCGTTCTCCCCTAGATGGCACGGTCCCTATGAAATTAAAGCTGTCTGTAACAGCTGTGTGGCCGTGACCATCAGAGGAAAATTAAAATGGTACCACATGTCCCAGTGCAAACTGTTCAAAGGTTCATTAAATTTATTATGATCTTTCCTTTCCATAGGACAGTCACTGCAATTCCATGGAGGCCGGATGCTAGAGCTGTGTCCGGACCCACCTGCGTCGAATTGGGACAACGAGTCACACTTGCACACACCCTAGGATGCGGGAGATGGGTATGGAAGTATACAAAGGGGCCATCCACATCTTACACTCCAATTACATACAAAGAAATAGTCACATGGCCTCCCGGATTAGCACCGGAACCATATTGTGTAGCTAAAATCTGTTGTAATACAGGGTCTACCCATCTCCCAGACACAAATCTCACAAGTTACGCACTCGCATCAAAAATACACCATAACGTTACTACCTGGTATCAACTTAATGAGTACCCAGGTCTAAATTTTGGCAATACATCCCTAGTGTATAAAATCAACAATTATGGTCAAGATCCCAAAAAATGTTACTCCATTAAGGATCTAAAACCAACAACATATCTGTGCCGGCACACTACAACACATAATGATACTTGGTTGAAGTTTACTGAACTTTTCTTTAACCTAACAAATCTTGAACCAAAAAATAATTTGAAAACATTTGTTTGGACTGGACGAAAAGAAGGCACATACTGTGTGGGAAAATGTGAGGCAAATATGGACGATTTTACTAGCCCTCATAATTGTTCATGGACATTACATCATTGCTTTAATCTAACCACATGTGGATATAGAAAGCCCACACAGTGTCCGAAGTTATATCCCACCCCTCCGGGTGGCCTTATCAAAGGAAATGTAAACAAAACTTTGCTTCACGATGTTAATCTTGTGATATCACATGTGACATATAACATTTCTAACATTTTGTCTGCCTATGTAGAGCATTGTAATTACAATGATGAAACATATACATGGCTACAGTCACGCATCGATGATTTAGTTTCTGATTACAAAAACAGACAGTTCAAATTCCACCTGCTCGTACGAAGCGAGACCTATTTGGAAATATAGCAGGCCTTTTTGGGTCAGTTAATTCTATATCCAACACTTACAAAATAACAGGTCAATCCCAATTTTCAACATGGTTGGCAAATCAGGTGGCCACTGGTTTCCAACACATCACCAATAGTAATGAAAATATAATCAAAGCGGTCAGATCTGAAGCGCAGGCGCTTCTGATGGCCAGTCAAACAATTTTCAATCAGACCCGTACCATCGAGCATGACTTAGCCTGTAGATTGTATACACAAGATTTGTTTACTGCAGCAAGACAAGAAATTTTGGATCTTCGCCTTCATAAGACTCCTAGACATGTTTTAAAAGATCTTATAGAAATTTTAGACTTGCATAGATGGCTTGCTTCAGAAAGAATGAAGAACATTAACTATTCTGAATTATTGTCAACATTAATGATGTATAATGGAAATGAATGTATTGGTTGTATTGGGTTTTTTGCCACTTTCCCTCTAATTCACCCAGATCAAGTCTACCTAAATTCCACTACCATACGCTCTATTGGCGTTGTAGTGAAGGATCAGATCATTAAATGGGACCATCTTACGGGGTATATGACTTTAAAGGGCACTGAAACCTTATTTACCACTCGCACCTGTTGTCATGAAACTTCAAGTTACATTATCTGTACCTGCAATACTTTACAACCTTTTTCTGCTAATGATTCTAAGCTCATCAATGTGCAGTCTTTGCATGGCCATTCCGATGTTGTCCAAGTGTCTCATACTCAGTGGTGCGTCGTGAGCGAGATGAATTCCTTTACCTACGGAGGTCTGACCTGCCCTGCAAATCACACTTTCTGCTTGGAAGTGAAAGAGGACTTTTCAATGGGCCAGATAAATATCCTGGGAAAGGTACCGCTGGACGTAGATGTTTCCCCATGGTGGGAGGACACTTTTTATGAGCAAGGCACACAAGCTTTGGTCAACACGATGGACTTAGTTCAAGGGATTCTTTTACAGACTGAATACCACCTCAACCAAGCACAAGTGGAAGCAAACCTGGCGAAAAGAACTGCAAAGATCTTGTCCAGTTCCTCTACCCGCTCCGCTTGGTATGCTTACACCTGGTGGGACTGGATGTTTCGGGGATGTGCCATCGCCAGTGTGCTCATCTTCCTATTCACTCTCATCCAATGCTGCTACTTCAGATGCCTCCTACGTGCGATGCGCACTTCAACCAATATGGCCATTGCGCTCAGTCCACTACGGGTACCAGCCTTACAGAAGCTACAACCATAAGCAAGCTGCAAGAAATCCATGGATAATGGCCCCTCAGGGACTGCTCTGGATCTGCCCCAAGTGGCCAAGGGCGGAACTGTAAGGATGGATTTCACCAAGACTGAATTCAAAGATTCCTATCCTGTAATAAAACAATAAGACTCTCCAATCTCAAGTGAGGATCTGCGAGAAAGAGCTCAGGACAACACCTGGCTCGACCTCCTCTCTTCCCCCCCATGCTGAGTTCCTGACTCCTCACACCGCTCCTTCCCCTCAGGCCATGCAAACTTCACAAATTTACTATCTTAGTTGTTTTAAGTGACATCAATGTAAATACCTCTGGTGCGACTGGTAAGATAGTTTCACTCCCGCATCAATAGAACAGACAAGAATAAAGAAAACAAAACCTGTTCTCCTGGTGTGGGAGATGCCCCAATAAAGATCTTTATTAACCATTTGTTTGATCCCCAAAACCAGGCGTGTGACCCTCTGGGGCACGAGAAAGAGTCCAACAAAAGTTGCATAAATATTTGGGTGCTAAATGTTTACTGTCCTTTTGTTAAGATTTGGGTATTTAAAGGGATTTGGCAAACCACTCAAGGAAGAATCTGTAGTCAGAGCTTCCCGCACAACTGCTGTGTGTATCTCTCTATTTGCCAGGTATGCTGACTCTTTGAAATTCTTTTTAATATCTTGTTTCGAATTGTATTTTGTATTTTATGCTGATCAGTTGTGTGATGTATCCCATACGGAAATGTAATATATGTACATGTATGACATTTACATATATTAAATATATCCACATATATGGTGAAAACATATATGAAACCTATTCGAAAATGGAACAATTTCATATATTGACATATAAAACTAGCCCATATAAATATATATGTTTATATATGTATAAAACAGTCATTTATACATATATGTCACATATAAAGTGAAAACATATATGTACATATATATACCTGCCCATATATGAAACCTATTCGAAAATGGAACAATTTCATATATTGACATATAAAACTAGCCCATATAAATATATATGTAAATGTATGTATAAAACAGTCTTATATACATATATGTCACATATATAAATATCAATGTGCATGACATATTTCTTTGTATAAATGTTCAATATACAAATTACACATATATGTTTAGAATATTGCTTACAATGCACATGGCCTTAAATGTTAAACGGTGCAGTTAGGAAAAATAGATTACAGTAAAAGAGTTAAAACATTAAATCTTTATTAAAAGATTAAATTATTTAAAAAAAAATTAAGTTGTGCAAAATTAGAAAACTAATGAACACTCAACAAAACAAGCCCAGAACAGGAAAATCCACCAATTCATTAAACAAGCGATTTTAGTTAAAATTTTAGTTTAACAGTTATTATTAAGCATTTAGTTCCAATGAATATTAATATATACAGATCATATGTAATATAAATAAGCTGTAAATAAACTTTAAATATGATATAACCTTACATGTTTGAGTCTCTATCACTATTATCAACTATACAAACTAACTTCACAAGTTACTAATCCTATAACACTGAGTTTGTTCAACTACCTTCATGGTACAGGCCCCAGGTATATGATGCATGCTGTTCATTTTTTAAGTTTTAGAGTCTTTTTGGATGTCCGCAGCTCAGTGACCTTTTGATTAATAGCGACCCTTAGTTGGCCCCTGGTGGTTCCAGGAGATCTCTGGATCACTGCATCTGTAAAAAAGACAAAGAATGTCAAAGAATGTCTTTTAGTTTTACATTTATCTAAGGACATCCAAATTCTAATCCCCTAAAACACATTAAATGAACACGGCATACTTCGTTAGGTAGATAAATTTAGGCATTTTTCAGAACCAGGTGTAATCCCAATTCTATTTTATACCCCTTCGCCCTTCCCCTTGAAACAGAGTGGCAATGTGTAGGGGTGAAAATATTCCCCTAAGAAATGGGAAACCACTACTACACGTCATCATAGATTCTTTTATTAGGCCCAATCCCAATTCTACCCCTTACCCCTTCCCCTTTCCCCTTCTCCTTTGTTTCGCGCGTTCACGTGAAGGGGTAGGGGTGTCCCAATTCTCATTTGGTTGGAGGGGAAGGGGTAGGGGGAAGGGCCAGGTAGCCCTTCAAACGAAGATTTTTCGGGACCACACTTCAGACGAAGGGGTATGATAAATTTCCAACATGGCCGACCAAGCGAGCAGAGAGACCCATAAATGTAAGTATTTTCTTACGGTAAACAGTATTTTAGTAATAAAATATAGCTGCGAGCAGCGATGGCGGGCCCAAGCCCGGTGGCACCGCCACCCCGGTGGCTTCAGGGCAACTGTGCACAGCGGGCAATAGGCACTTAAAACGGTTAAACATCAAAGGACTATGTCAAATTCACTCCACATTTACTGCACTACAAGGTGCCGCTATAGAGCCCCTCCTCCCTGCCCATTTTCAAAGGATTACATGTGCCAAGTTTTAACATTATTCTGATGAATTTTGAAGCAAATCAGGTAAAAATAAGAGGGTGATCTCAATGTATGCTGAAAGTGACACATTTTCTGCTTCCCTTTTCTTGCCATAAATTCGTTGCCTCGCCACGGCCAAACCGTTTGAGATATCCAAAATCCGTTTGCAATTAAACAACTTCAATGTGTTAGCAACAAGTTAAAAAAAGCTTGGTGTAAATTGGATAAACCCTGTAGGAGTAGTAGTATAAAATTCATAGCCTGTTTTTTCAAAAAATTAACATTCAAACAAAAATAGCCGACTTCCTGTTGGTCGGAGCTAATGAATGTAAATTAGAAAATTGTCCGGCTTGATGAGATCAATATGTGTACCGAGTTTGGTGACTGTAGGAAAAACTAACCCCCCCACTTTTGTCAAAAGGTGGCGCTACTGAGCCCCTCCACCACGCCCATTTCTATGGCTTTGTCCATGTCTACTGGTTGACAATATTGATGTGTGTGTCGAGTTTCATGCAATTTGAAGCATGTTAAGAGCCTCAAAAACACTCAAGAATATTATTACAGTTTGACCTGTCGCCATGGCAACGATATTTCAAATATCAAAAATCCTGTCATAGGTCTACATCTGCTGTGTATTGACATTACACTGATGAAGTTTGAAGCAAATCAGGTAAAAATAAGAGGGTGATCTCAAAGCATTTCAAAAAGTGATACACTTCCTGCTGCCAGTTGGTGGCGCTATAACTTTGACTCACAATAGTCACATCCATGTGATCAGACTACTACAACCAACACACTCGTGAAGTTTCATAAAGATCAATATATGTATGCAGAAGTTATAACACATTTCCTGTTTCCCTTTTCTCGCCATAAATTTGTTGCCTCGCCACGGCCAAACCGTTTGAGATATCCAAAATCCGTTTGCAATTAAACAACTTCAATGTGTTAGCAACAAGTTAAAAAAAGCTTGGTGTAAATTGGATAAACCCTGTAGGAGTAGTAGTATAAAATTCATAGCCTGTTTTTTCAAAAAATTAACATTCAAACAAAAATAGCCGACTTCCTGTTGGTCGGAGCTAATGAATGTAAATTAGAAAATTGTCCGGCTTGATGAGATCAATATGTGTACCGAGTTTGGTGACTGTAGGAAAAACTAACCCCCCCACTTTTGTCAAAAGGTGGCGCTACTGAGCCCCTCCACCACGCCCATTTCTATGGCTTTGTCTATGTCTACTGGTTGACAATATTGATGTGTGTGTCGAGTTTCATGCAATTTGAAGCATGTTAAGAGCCTCAAAAACACTCAAGAATATTATTACAGTTTGACCTGTCGCCATGGCAACGATATTTCAAATATCAAAAATCCTGTCATAGGTCTACATCTGCTGTGTATTGACATTACACTGATGAAGTTTGAAGCAAATCAGGTAAAAATAAGAGGGTGATCTCAAAGCATTTCAAAAAGTGATACACTTCCTGCTGCCAGTTGGTGGCGCTATAACTTTGACTCACAATAGTCACATCCATGTGATCAGACTACTACAACCAACACACTCGTGAAGTTTCATAAAGATCAATATATGTATGCAGACGTTATAACACATTTCCTGTTTCCTTTTTCTCGCCATAAATTCGTTGCCTCGCCACGGCCAAACCGTTCGAGATATCAAAAATCCCCTGGCAATTTTTAATCATCAGTGTCTTGACTTCATGCTGACCGAGTTTGGTGGCGATCGGATTAATCGTCTAGGAGGAGTATATCAAATTCCAGAGCATGCGTTTTTCAAACAACCCTTAATAGCTGACTTCCTGTTGGCGTGGCGTTTAACTTAGAGTACGAAAGTTGTTCGGCCCGATGAGGTCTATATGTGTACCGAGTTTCATACTAATACGTGCAAGCGTGTTTAATATATGGACCAAATTTTCAGACTTTTTTCAAGGGGGCGCTGTCGAGCCCCCCTGCCACGCCCGGATACCAGCCTCTGGGGCGTCCTAATGGCCGCGGATTCCAATGTGTGTGCCAATTTTCAAGAGTTTTTGAGCATGTTAAGGCCCCCAAAAAGCCCCGGAAGACGGAAAAAATAAATAAATAAATAAATAAATATAGCTGCGAGCAGCGATGGCGGGCCCAAGCCCGGTGGCACCGCCACCCCGGTGGCTTCAGGGCAACTGTGCACAGCGGGCAATAGGCACTTAAAATGGTTAAACATCAAAGGACTATGTCAAATTCACTCCACATTTACTGCACTACAAGGTGCCGCTATAGAGCCCCTCCTCCCTGCCCATTTTCAAAGGATTACATGTGCCAAGTTTTAACATTATTCTGATGAATTTTGAAGCAAATCAGGTAAAAATAAGAGGGTGATCTCAATGTATGCTGAAAGTGACACATTTTCTGCTTCCAGTTGGTGGCGCTATGACTTTGAATCACAATAGTCAAATCCATGTGATCAGCCTTGTACAACGAAGACTAAGCCAAAGTTTCATCAAAATCAATTAATGTATGCAGAAGTTATAACACTTTGTTTCCCTTTTCTTGCCATAAATTCGTTGCCTCGCCACGGCCAAACCGTTTGAGATATCCAAAATCCGTTTGCAATTAAACAACTTCAATGTGTTAGCAACAAGTTAAAAAAAGCTTGGTGTAAATTGGATAAACCCTGTAGGAGTAGTAGTATAAAATTCATAGCCTGTTTTTTCAAAAAATTAACATTCAAACCAAAATAGCTGATTTCCTGTTGGTCGGAGCTAATGAATGTAAATTAGAAAATTGTCCGGCTTGATGAGAACAATATGTGTACCGAGTTTGGTGACTGTAGGAAAAACTAACCCCCCCACTTTTGTCAAAAGGTGGCGCTACTGAGCCCCTCCACCACGCCCATTTCTATGGCTTTGTCTATGTCTACTGGTTGACAATATTGATGTGTGTGTCGAGTTTCATGCAATTTGAAGCATGTTAAGAGCCTCAAAAACACTCAAGAATATTATTACAGTTTGACCTGTTGCCATGGCAACAATATTTCAAATATCAAAAATCCTGTCATAGGTCTACATCTGCTGTGTATTGACATTACACTGATGAAGTTTGAAGCAAATCAGGTAAAAATAAGAGGGTGATCTCAAAGCATTTCAAAAAGTGATACACTTCCTGCTGCCAGTTGGTGGCGCTATAACTTTGACTCACAATAGTCACATCCATGTGATCAGACTACTACAACCAACACACTCGTGAAGTTTCATAAAGATCAATATATGTATGCAGACGTTATAACACATTTCCTGTTTCCTTTTTCTCGCCATAAATTCGTTGCCTCGCCACGGCCAAACCGTTCGAGATATCAAAAATCCGCTGGCAATTTTTAATCATCAATGTCTTGACTTCATGCTGACCGAGTTTGGTGGCGATCGGATTAATCGTCTAGGAGGAGTATATCAAATTCCAGAGCATGCGTTTTTCAAACAACCCTTAATAGCTGACTTCCTCTTGGCGTGGCGTTTAACTTAGAGCACGAAAGTTGTTCGGCCCGATGAGGTCTATATGTGTACCGAGTTTCATACTAATACGTGCAAGCGTGTTTAATATATGGACCAAATTTTCAGACTTTTTTCAAGGGGGCGCTGTCGAGCCCCCCTGCCACGCCCGGGTACCAGCCTCTGCAGCGTCCTAATGGCCGCGGATTCCAATGTGTGTGCAAATTTTCAGGAGTTTTTGAGCATGTTAAGGCCCCCAAAAAGCCCCAGAAGACGGAAAAAAATAAATAAATAAATAAATAAATAATAATAAATATAGCTGCGAGCAGCGATGGCGGGCCCAAGCCCGGTGGCACCGCCACCCCGGTGGCTTCAGGGCAATTGTGCATGGCGGGCAATAGGCAGTTAAAACGGTTAAACATCGAAGGACTATGTCAAATTCACTCTACATTTACTGCACTATAAGGTGGTGCTATTAAGCCCCTCCTTCCTGCCTGTTTCTAAGGCTTTGCCCATGTCTACTGGCTAAGAATCCTGATGTGTGTATGGAGTTTCAAACAATTTGAAGCATGCTAAGAGTCTCAAAAGCATCCAAAATGAATATTAAAGTTTGATGCGTTGCCAAGGTAATTGTGTTTGAGATATCACAATTCTTTTCAAAGGTCAACATCGGCCATGTTTTGACATTATACAAAAGAAGTTTGAAGAAAATCGGGTAAAAATAAGATGTTGATCTCAAAAGCATGCTGAAAGTGACACATTTTCTGCTTCCAGTTGGTGGCGCTATGACTTTGAATCACAATAGTCACATCCATGTGATCAGCCTTGTACAACGAAGACTAAGCCGAAGTTTCATCAAAATCAATTAATGTATGCAGAAGTTATAACACTTTGTTTCCCTTTTCTTGCCATAAATTCGTTGCCTCGCCACGGCCAAACCGTTTGAGGTATCCAAAATCCGTTTGCAATTAAACAACTTCAATGTGTTATCAACAAGTTAAAAAAAGCTTGGTGTAAATTGGATAAACCCTGTAGGAGTAGTAGTATAAAATTCATAGCCTGTTTTTTCAAAAAATTAACATTCAAACAAAAATAGCCAACTTCCTGTTGGTCGGAGCTAATGAATGTAAATTAGAAAATTGTCCGGCTTGATGAGAACAATATGTGTACCGAGTTTGGTGACTGTAGGAAAAACGAACCCCCCCACTTTTGACAAAAGGTGGCGCTACTGAGCCCCTCCACCACGCCCATTTCTATGGCTTTATCCATGTCTACTGGTTGACAATATTGATGTGTGTGTCGAGTTTCATGCAATTTGAAGCATGTTAAGAGCCTCAAAAACACTCAAGAATATTATTACAGTTTAACCTGTTGTCATGGCAACAATATTTCAAATATCAAAAATCCTGTCATAGGTCTACATCTGCTGTGTATTGACATTACACTGATGAAGTTTGAAGCAAATCAGGTAAAAATAAGAGGGTGATCTCAAAGCATTTCAAAAAATGATACACTTCCTGCTGCCAGTTGGTGGCGCTATAACTTTGACTCACAATAGTCACATCCATGTGATCAGACTACTACAACCAACACACTCGTGAAGTTTCATAAAGATCAATATATGTATGCAGACGTTATAACACATTTCCTGTTTCCTTTTTCTCGCCATAAATTCGTTGCCTCGCCACGGCCAAACCGTTCGAGATATCAAAAATCCCCTGGCAATTTTTAATCATCAGTGTCTTGACTTCATGCTGACCGAGTTTGGTGGCGATCGGATTAATCGTCTAGGAGGAGTATATCAAATTCCAGAGCATGCGTTTTTCAAACAACCCTTAATAGCTGACTTCCTGTTGGCGTGGCGTTTAACTTAGAGTACGAAAGTTGTTCGGCCCGATGAGGTCTATATGTGTACCGAGTTTCATACTAATACGTGCAAGCGTGTTTAATATATGGACCAAATTTTCAGACTTTTTTCAAGGGGGCGCTGTCGAGCCCCCCTGCCACGCCCGGATACCAGCCTCTGGGGCGTCCTAATGGCCGCGGATTCCAATGTGTGTGCCAATTTTCAAGAGTTTTTGAGCATGTTAACCCTCTGGAGTCTGAGGCTGATTTTGGGCCCTGGAGAAGTTTTGACATGCCCTGACATTTGTGCTTTTATCAGTTGGTTATAAACATATTAATGACAAAAGTGTCATTACACTGTATTCAGCACAAACTAGGCTACCATAATATGTGAGGAACATGTATGTACATGTTTGTGTTTTTAAAGGAATAATGTTTATGCGTGGTTATTGAAAAAAAAAAAAAAAAAAAGTAACAAACAATACCTCAAAATGCATACTAAATGTTTTTTCACAAGACTTTTGAGAATTGTATATTTTAGTGTAGAGTTTTTGCTTCAAAATGATGTGGAAATGATCCTCCCTACTCTGACACATAAAACATTGTATTGATTTTAAATTTCTAAGACACTTTTTGTTTAGGTAGGCCATATGCGAAGAGGTGTGACTCTTCATGAATAATGAAGTGATTTACACCTGGGGAGATTAAGACCCTGCCCCTAATGAGCCGCATAATGAGCCATTCAGTCAGGAATGTGACTGAGTCAACTAAGAAAATGCAAAGACAAGACATATTGTTTTTTTTCTTTTTTATTTAAAATAAAGTTAACAATATAATCCACATATAAACTAGGGTCAAAGGCACATTTTTTGTGTACAGGCAAATAAAGGTAAGGTTTATAAAAAAAAAAGCCCACTTTTACACCCTATACATAACCTGCTTGATCACATATAGATAATCTTTGCAGCCCAATGGTCAGTGAGAGGTGGTGAACAGAGAATCTGAACAGTCACACATCTGTGTGCCATCACATGCCTGGCATTTCCAAGGTGTGTCTTGCCTTTTACCAAGCTGTACTTTGCAAAGCATGCAGTTCCGACGACCAGCGGTGGCATTATTCCTTGCATCTGATGTCAGCTCTGCTGCTGGAACCGGTACATGGTCACTTTTGGTCTGTTTTGGAGCTGCTTTCTGTGACGACACACCACAGAGCTCTGCAAATATATTATCATCAAATATGAATCTTATGAATATTATCATCAAATATTATCATCAAATATGATGATTTGCTACTTATGAAACATTTCTGAACAATTGTAAACAATAAATGTTTCTTGAGCTGCAAATCATCATATTAGAATGATTTCTGAAGGATCATGCAACACTGAAGACTGGAGTAATGATGCTGGACATCACAAGAATAAACGACTTTGTGAAATATATTCAAATAGAAAACAGTTATTTTAAATTGTAATAATATTTCACAATATTACTGTTTTTACTGTATTTTTAATTGAATAAATGCAGCCTTGGTGAGCAGACGAAACTTATTTTAAAAACATGAAAAATCTTACAGATTTCAATATAGGCCTACCATATAGTGGGTAAAAGTGTACTTACTCTTTCTCATTTCCGCCTGTGTTGCTGCGTGCCCTCCTAGTGGGAATTGCAGGTGAATGTGAGAGTGATGGATCCACATTCCTAAAAAAAAAAAATTTTTATTATTAGCATATAAGATAATACTGTCATACCATTAGCTATGCATAACTGACAGGAAAGTAACAGGTATACAAGCATGCTGTATATGTCTGTCAATTGGCCATTACCGGACAAAGTGTGCAAATGTGTAAACGTTTACAGTCTGCTATATCAGTTTGCACATATAGTGGGTAAACGTGTACTGATCTTTCTCATTTCAGCCTGTGTTGCTGCGTGCCCTCCTAGTGGGAATTGCAGGTGAATGTGAGAGTGATGGATCCACATTCCTAAAAAAAAATGTCAAAAAAAAAAAACTGTTATTATTAGCATATAAGATAATACTCTCATACCATTAGCTATGCATAACTGACAGGAAAGTAACAGGTATACAAGCATGCTGTATATGTCTGTCAATTGGCCATTACCGGACAAAGTGTGCGAATGTGTAAACGTTTACAGTCTGCTATATCAGTTAGCACATTTAGCAAATAGCAACATGTTCGCGCATTTCACAACCAAGCATATTTTAGCACATTCACGCCTATCATATACGGTACTTAGATACGCTATATATATATTTATAGATAGATGTAAATATAAGGCAAATATAGATGTACGCTTATATATAAAAAAAAAAACACGTCAAATAATTTAAGTATATCAACAGAAAAGCATTCTATTTATAAGCATTTTTATGAGATAAAGTTATATATATATATATATATATATATATAGATAGATAGATAGATGTAAATATAAGGCAAATATAGATGTACGCTTATATAAATAATTTAAGTAGGCCCTATATCAACAGAAAAGCATTCTATTTATAAGCGTTTTTATGAGATAACGTTATATATATATAGTTATATAGATAGATGTAAATATAAGGCAAATATATATGTACGCTTATATAGAAAAAAAACACGTCAAATAATTTAAGTAAAACTAAATCACTTACTCATCAGAAACTGTATCTTCAGCTGGATCAAGTCGCTCTTCAAAATGCAGACGTTCATCGTCAGAGTCGTGTTCTTCTTCCGAGGAAAGAGTGAACTTCCTCACTGTCCAGGACCATCTGAAGAGTCTGCTCACCTGTGTAGTGTGCCATCTTCCAAACGCGAAGGAAAGCGAATGAATCTGATGAAACTTGATGCTTTTTAAGACGCTGTTAGGGGCGTTTACAGTTTGCATAAATCGTCTCAGCACATTATCTTATGAATAGAGCGCTCTGCGCGTGGGCGGGCACACATTAAAGATAATTAGGTCAGACAGGAGAAACAGTACCTCTCTTTACTTTTATACTGATTACATAAAGGGAGAATATTTGTTTTAGAATTTATTTGTTTTGTTTAAAAGTAGACACTTAAAGCTTTCCAAAGACATATCTCTCATGTCCATGTAGCATGTATAAGCCATCTATTTTAGTTACTTTTAGTGACGTTTTAGAACGATGTTTGCAGAGACGGAGACGGCAGGACAGCACACCCTGTATATTTTATTTATTTTTAAAAAGCACAAAGTTTTATTTTGATTGTGAGTGTACACAAAAAAAAGAAGACATTCTACAGTTTCAATTGATATATTACTTATGTCTCTATGACAAAAAATGACGGAGTATTTTAAGTCTGTTTTGCTGCAATGTGAAAAAAAGACTGCAAAACGCGCCGGCGCGTTTTTAGACCTCAGAGTGTTAAGGCCCCCAAAAAGCCCCGGAAGACGGAAAAAAAATAAAAAAATAAAAAAAAATAATAATCCTTAGAAGAACAAGAGGGCCCTGCGCGCTTAATTCGCTTGGGCCCTAATAATAATCCTTAGAAGAACAAGAGGGCCCTGCGCGCTTAATTCGCTTGGGCCCTAAATAATAATCCTTAGAAGAACAAGAGGGCCCTGCGCGCTTAATTCGCTTGGGCCCTAATAATCACTTGTTTTATGTTGCCTTTAATCTTGTGTTCATGTATACGGTTATGTTCTCCGAAAAAAGATTTGTTAAAATCGCTATGAAAACAGTTCGCTAATGTTTTTTACTTTATGATAGTTCCACAAGATATTTTTTTTATATTTTATTAAAACCCGCGTTGATTTGACAACATAAATTCAAATCCGGTGGCAGCTAACTTGTCTTTTTGCCGCATGCCTGATTAATGTATTGTTTTGTTGTGGTTACGTCCATAAATACGTGTACGTTACATGATATAAACAAAAAGTGCATTCAGTTTGCGTGCTTATTCATCAGTATTGTATGTTCTGTATCAACAAGGGACTCCTGAGGAAACACGCAGGCTCGTCTCCTTTGTCTTATGCGAAGAACTGAAGACAAATGCAAAAAAATAGCTGTCGCCCAAGCAGCAGAGATCACTACAGCTATCGATGGCATCTTAAAAGGCCAATTCACACCGCACCAACAAACAATTTTTTTAGCGCGACCCTTTTTATTAACGAGACCCATAAGCATATACAACCATGTAGCTAAACAAGCCAAAACGAATTATTAAAAACGAAACTGAAGGTAAACCTGCGTTGCTCTCATAGTGGTTAACGTTACCTCTCTCTTTCGGTGAAGTGGAGCAGCTGCTCTTGCTGAATGGCACGGATTGCACTATGGACTATTGTACCTTTTGTATATTTTATTTTTTTTAACAGTATTTTATTTTTTATAATGAACAAGCTGCGATGTCAGGTTTCCACTGCTTTGTTGTGTGTGTGTGAGGCGCGGGCGCGATCAAACAGCTGTCTTTGCAGGGGACTTGCCTCATCGTCATGGCAATGGTTCGTGGCCAGGTCAGATTACGTCAGAGTTTGTTGCCGTCTGTTGGAAAACTGTTCACACCGCGCAGACATTCCACGACCCGACAAACGCCGATTAAACATGTTCAGTCGGGTGAAAACCGACTCCAACAGACGCCAACAGTGGTATCACACCGATCCAACAAACTCCAACAGACGAGTTTTGTCGGTGCGGTGTGAATTGGCCTTTAGAAGTGTGTGATAAACATCGGCGCATATATGACGTAGGAGCTAACGACGACTTATGATGACGTGTAACGGTCTAGTAGTGGTGTCCCATTTCTTAGGGGAATATTTTCAGCCCTACCCCTTGACACTCTGTTTCAAGGGGCAAGGGGAAGGGGTAGGCGTAGGGGTAAGGGGAAGGGGAAGGGGAAGGGGTATAAAATAGAATTGGGATTGGGCCTTAGTGTCCTGTAACATTTAACCAGTATGAACAGCAATGAAGTGCGCATATCAACAGAAATCAGGCGAGAGCACATTTAACAGATTACTCACTCACAACATTGTTTTGCGTTGTATGACCCTTCCAGTTTCCCAAGACTGGTAAAGCAGCTTTTCCATCGGGCCAAGCTGTTTGTTTAACCATTGCATTTCGTGCTGAGTCAGCCGGTACGGATATGGTTTCATTTTCTACTGTGGCGCTGCAATAACGGAGCTCTTTGCAAAGTAATACAAATGAGTTAGTAGTTGCCTTGGTAACGCAAGAGTTTACAGCCGATACGAGATGTGTTCATATCATTCAAATAGCACGTTTAGCAAGCTACGGAGAAACTACCAGCCAGGTAACACACAAGTAATCGATACTGTGTGGAAATATCAATACCATGAAACGGTAGTTTGTGTATGCAGGGAAATTTCTCATACCCCTTTGTTCAAAGTGTGATCCTGAAAGATCTTTGTTTGAAGGGCTATCTGGCCCTTTCCCTTACCAAAAGAGAGAATCGAGACACCCCTACCCCTTCATGTGAACGTGCAAAATGAAGGGGTAGAAATGGGATTGGGCCTAAGTGTCATCAGTTTTAAAAAATGAGCCCAATTAAAAAAATAATATACATACTCATTATTGCATCAATTTTTGTTCTGTCCAAGGCCTCCTTTGTTTCCCCAGGGCTTGCTTTTTTTAGACTTGCCACCTAAGAAAGAGCAACATAACAGTTTAGAACAAAATCAGAACTCACTCCACTCCTATCTAACTACTCAACCATAAATTACATTTTTCAACTTAATTCTTGGACAGCCTGCTTCAGTAAAATGGTGATAATGTAAATACTACAACTCAAATTATTTATAAATCATCATATTTTAATGTAAATGTGTGTACATATATCTGTAAATATGCCAGAATAACTATAATAGGACAGTTTCAAGTTCAAGTTCAATCTACATAATTACCAAAAAATAATAATAATTGTACAGACACATGCACACACTATGACCAATTACATACCTCTGAGATTGCGCTTTAGCAAAAGTGTCAAAATACTCCAAGAAGAAGCATCCATGCCATAGCAGTGAGGCTGTTTGCATGACCACAACACAAATTCCTGAGCCCGGGTGAATTTCAAGGTGTGAGGAAAGGCAAACATGAATCAATATTAAAGTTATGTTAATAAATAGAAGATTGCTTTAACAAAAAGTGTTTAGGGGGCCTGATACAATTTAGCTTTGCATCACATATTTTCTATACTATTACTACTATTATTAATAAATAATAATAATTATACTTAACAAGATATGAAGTTAAATATCCGCTTCCGCAAGAACAACTTCCTTATTCTTAAAAAGCTTGGCCTGCATTTTCTTTTGCTCAGAAGTTTTGGACTGGACTGATGTTGAGTCCTCGTTGGTTTTTCTAGGGTGGACTGTCTCTGTGGGAAAAAGGGGAAAACAAAATGTAGAATCTAAAGTTACAACTAGGGCTATGATATTTTTAAACACCCCTGGTTACACAGACAAGGCTTAAGCTAGCCCTAGACTAAAAGGCATGTTTGAGCTGTTTTAACTGACAGAAACTTACTAATATATCTTAAATCATGTCTAAGCCATTGTTCTGTCTCAAGATGCACACAAGTAATGTTTTTTTTTCTAGTATACGTTTATAAAAGCTACTTAAATATTCATATTGAACTAAGGCCTAATCCTGGCTTAGGCCTGTCTGTGAAACACAGTGCAGTTAACAGTCATGCACTTTTATTTCTCCACTACATGTGTCTGACAGCTAAAATATTACTTTTTAAACATATTATTCTCACATAAACATTTAAAGATCATAGAATAATGCACTTCATTGTAATATCTACTCGTACTTAATGTTAGCTGTTAAATATGAACATACAACGCACACAATTATGCAGTAATAGAGCAATTTAAAAACCTAAACACGG
Source organism: Ancherythroculter nigrocauda (assembly GCA_036281575.1). Classification (NCBI taxonomy): domain Eukaryota; kingdom Metazoa; phylum Chordata; class Actinopteri; order Cypriniformes; family Xenocyprididae; genus Ancherythroculter; species Ancherythroculter nigrocauda. The sequence goes on from VTFQ01000021.1 coordinate 34,115,436, forward strand.
TTAATTTCTGCTCATTCTGTAGCCGATCTGTAGCCTACTAGCTGCGCTAACGTTACCAGTAGCTTGGTAAATCAATGGCTCATGCAGTTTAGCGATCATTTAAAATGTATTCTCCGTGCAATATCAATGTGTGAATTATAATAAAAAAATCAGAAATTACCTGCAACTTTATGCGCCATTGCCTCGTACAAATGCCATCTGCCTTGAGGTTTTTTCTTTAGTCCACCTCTCCACTCGGTTAAATATACAGATCTGTCATCTTGTCCGTCCAAGAAATCATCATTATTTTATCTAAGTTTTTTATGTGTGATGTTGGAACAATGCTCCAACTTTCATTCCATTTCTTGTTTCCACTCGACAAGCGCAAACATTTTCATCCGTTGGTCTCGATCCTGAATGCGCGTAATTTGGTGGTATTTTGATTACGTTTGAATTTGGGCGCGCGCAATGACGTAACTGCGCAGCATTCTAAATGCAAAGCCTGAAATGCAGACTGAAAGTGTTTCTAACATTTTTGTTTGTTTCTTTGTTTGTTTTTGGGTCAAATCTAAACGCTTTATTCAATAGTAAGCATTAAGCATACTATTTTCATTATGTAACTCTTGGTTAAGTCACAGTAATGTCAAATAACAACAATAAAAATTAATTTAAACCATACAAAATCAGTAATTTAATTAAAATTATTTGAAGATGGGTTAGATTATTTTCATTGCATTTTTTTTTTTTTTACAACAGTTTTTATGAGCTAGTTAAGATAAGGTAAAATAAATAATGTAAAATAAATCAAGTTTTTAAAATATTGTGCTAATTCTAAATGGGAGAGAAATTTAAATGAAATGTGGATTGTGTATAGACTTGTTAAAAGTTCAGTCTGTTCAAATAATGAAAACATAAGGAATTAGTAAGGAAAACAAGCATGTAAAATGTTTTTATGTATGTTGTGTAAATAAATTGGCATATATAAATTAAACATCTGTGACAGGTCATAACATATAATATTATATAAACTAAACAAAAATCATATAGATAGTATAAATATATGTCAATATATTTATTTAATATGGACATTTTATATATGTTATAAACATATATTGGCATATATAAATTAAACATATATCTGTGACATATATGGTCATAACATATAATATTATATAAACAAAAATCATATAGATAGTATAAATATATGTCAATATATTTATTTAATATGGACATTTTATATATGTTATAAACATATATTGGCATATATAAATTAAACATATATATGTGACATAACATATAATATTATATAAACAAAAATCATATACATGGTATTAATATATGTCAATATATTTATTTAATATGAAATTTTTATATATGTTATAAACATATATCAACATATATCTAGAGATATGTATATATGTGATAGCAATATATTGTCATATATTTTGCATATATGACAATGTCACTTGCGATATAGGGACATATATGTCATATATTACATTTCCGTATGGGATTCTTTTAATTAATTTTATTGATGTTTTATCCTGCCTGGCAAATTAATAAATGTTAATCTTGATTTATCTTGGATTCCTCTAAAATCATTATGATTGTATGAATGTCTATGTGTGCAGACGCTTAGTCTTTCTTTACAAATTGACATCGCCAAATTACTTGTCTGGCTCGCATAATACAGAATTATTAATCGTTTCCGCGGATCCATACTGTAGTGAACAGCACATTCCAGGGCCCAGTTTATGGCCGGGCCCCTCTCTGTCCTTAACAGCGGACAAAGGTTTGCTACATTTTGATTGGATCTTGGTGGACTAACACAAACAATCTGTCCAACGCCATCAGATAAAGTTGTAAGGACAACATCCAGACCTCTATTTGAGGACAAGAAGAAGACATTTTGTACCAAGCCTGGGAAGGACAGTACTTCTCATTGGTCGACGGGCAGTTTCTGCCCTTCACCCATCTAGAGACTACTTCCTAAGGTTGGCCAGAGACTGCCATAAAAATTCCTCGGGACCTTAGCAGCAATGAGTGAAACAAAGAGAGATCACAAAGATCCATCCAAATCCATTCAAAACTATGTTTGAAAACCTTAGAACTGATGAAAACTACACATCCATTTCATACTTATTCACAGAAATAAGTATTCTCAGTGACAGCTTTTGTAGTGCAACATCTGATACAAATTCAGCTGTTAATGTACAATTGAATGACAGTTCAATCTTTTTCCATCATGTTTAGTCTCTATTTGTTTAAAATATTTCCAAAGGTATTCTGGTGGTGGTTTGGAAAGTGAGAAATGCATTGGCAAACTTTAAAGACACTGTAAAGACTTCCAACTTTGTGCTTTATGCAAATGAGTTCCACAGGGGAGAGAAGGGTGGGCCACACTTTGTGTGTCCCCTCTGATGCCAGCAGCCAATCACCGCACTCGAATGGAGAAGTGCCAAATTGCAATCTCCTCCTCATCGGAAAGGGATAAAGGTACCCTTTCAACAGACATTCCTTGTTCTGAGTCTGCCCGTCAAAGGGGAAAGACACAACAGATACAATGTTCTGAGTCTGTCCTGCACGGGGACAGACATTAACAGACACAACACCGTTCTGAGCCTCTGGTCCATCCAGAGAGACAACAACAGATCCCATGATCTGAGTCTACAGCTTGTGAGGCAGCAACAGAGACGACCACGTTCTAAGCCTCCAACTTGTGAGGAAAGATACATCAACAAACACTACGTTCAGAGTTTCCGTCCAGCAAGACAGTAACAACATCTGCAACAAGGTTAAGCTCAGGAGAGCAAACCTTCACTCCAAGGTACCTTCGTCTGCGTGTTCCAGATTGTTAAGGACCTTCTGCACCTACGCCAGGGCCTCATCTGCGTGTTCCAGATTTTAGGACCCTTTGGTGCTCCAGGAGATCAGCATCCCACAGAGCTTCACGTTCAAGACTGTTGAAACAGATTCTGGCTCCTCTCCCCACTGCATTGTCACCCCGCACAACCAGTGGAAGATGTCACTGTCATCGGACTCAACCACGTGGAACGTAAATATCACTTAACCAAACCTCTTTCCAGAGACCTTGGCATTGTTGTATATTATCAGTATATAATTTCCTAATTCCCTTTAGATGTAATATAGCTGATGTTAATAACAAATAATCTCTCGTTTATTTGTTTGGTGCATATTAAGGTTCTCCACCTTATTATTTTCAGAGAAACAGTTTATCTTTCCATAAGATAACGTAACTCTTCCATAGCCACACCCAATTTAATCACTTGTATTCTATATTTTTATGCACTTTATTCCTTTATCATTCATGGTATTCATTTAGTAGTTGTGTTAGTTATTCTTGTTTATCTTTTTGTTAATCAAATTTATTTTATTACACTTGTGTCTTCCTTGTGCTGATAATACAGAAGAGGTTCTACAATATCACCAATCTTTCAAATAAATCAGCTGACCACTTTACGTTAACTCTAAATGAATGAAAAGCCCCTGTTGAGAGTGTTCTCATACCACCAAGGTAAAAGACCTTGACTGGTGCCCTGAACTAGGGGGGGAAGTGGTCATCTGATGTACTCATAACCACACCTTAAGAGACGTGTGAACCAAAAATCACAACGTCAGCGGTGACTTGAGTACCAATCCCTATTTTACTTCACGTCCTTGGATGGACAAAGTAAAAATCACTACAATACAAACTGGAATTATTTGATCAATCGATGAATTTGATAACATTTTATCTATACATAGGGAAAGGAAAGGGAAGGAGGCCTTCGCAGGAGATAGTTTAGTTGACACTTCGGGGCTGCATTGTCATCGTGTCTAGGCACAGGTCCTTCAACTCATATGGATACGGCCTGGATCTGGCAGACTACAGTAAACCTTGGGATAAACAGAGAGAGACTAATATTAGCGTAGACGCCATTCTTCATCAGGTGTTATGGGGAGTGTTCCTGGTTCCGGCTGACCTAATTTATGCAGCTGTTATGTGTATGCCAGGTTAAAGAGATGTGTTTTTAGTCTAGATTTAAACTGACAGAGTGTGTCTGCTTCCTGAACAATGCTAGGAAGACTGTTCCAAAGTTTAGGTTCTAAAATAGGAAAATGATCTACTGCCGGCAGTTAATTTTGATATTCTTGGTATTATCAACTGGCCAGAATTTTGAGATTGCAATAGACGTGAAAGACTATAATGTGTTAAGAGCTCGCTCAAGAACTGGGGAGCTAAACCATTTAGTGCTTCGTAAGTAATTAGCAAAATTTTAAAATTTATACAATGTTTAATAGGGAGCCAATGCAGTGTTAATATGGTCATACTTCCTGGTTCTAGTAAGAAGTCTAGCTCTGCATTTTAGACCAGCTGTAGTTTGTTTATTAGGCATGCAGGGCAACCACCCAGCAAAGAATTACAATAATCTAGCCTTGAAATCAGGAGGGCATGAACTAACTGTTCCGCATTTGTCATTGAGAGCATATGTCATAATTTAGATATATTTTTAAGATGGAAGAATGTGGTTTTACAGATGCTAGAAACGTGGCATTCAAATGAAAGATTGGTATCAAAGAGCACACCCAGGTTCCTAACCAAAAAAACGAAGACTTGGCAGAACATCCATCAAAAGTTAAACCGTATTATAGGTTATTACGTGCAGAGGTTTTTGGTCCAATAATTAGAATCTCTGGTTCTTTTCAGAATTAAGTAGTAGGAAATTGCTAGTCATCTATAAAATTGCTAGTCATCAATAAAATCAGCTACGCATTCTGTTAATTTTGTGAATTGATAAGATTCATCAGAGTACGAAGAAATATGGAGCTGAGTATCATCAGCCTATAACAGTGAAAACTAATGCCATGCTTCCTAATGATTGCTCCCAAGGGTAGCATGTACAAAGTGAACAACAACGGTCCTAGTACTGAATATTTGCAGTACTCCATACTGAAGTCCATACTGATCAATATGACATCTCTTTGTTTACTACTACAAACTGATAACGGTCAGATAATCAGATAAGTATGAATTGAACCAGCCACAATCCAATGATAAGAGCAAATCATTTGTAACTCTAATGAGAGCCACCTCAGTACTATAGTACGGTCTAAATCCTGACTGGAAATCCTCACAGATACCATTTCTTTCTAAAAAGAAGCATAGTTGTGAGGATACTGCCTTTTCTAGTATCTTTGACAGAAAAGGTAGATTCGAGATTGGCCTGTAATTGACTAATTCTGTAGGATCAAGTTGCGTTTTTTAACAAGAGGTTTAGTAATAGCCAGCTTAAATGTTAAAGGTATGTATTCTAATGACAATGATGAATTAATGATGTTAAGAAGATGATCTATGACCTCTGGAAGCATCTCTTTCAGTAGCTTAGTCGGTATAGGGTCTAACATACATGTTGTTGATGATTTAACGAGTTTAGACAATTCTTCTTCTCCTATAGCAGTGAATGAATGTTTGTCCTTAGGGACCCTACAATCTGATGTGATACTGTAGTAGACGGTTGAATAGTTATAATTATCTCTCTAATATTATCAATCTTGTAAGTAAAGAAGTTCATAAAGTTGTAGCGGTTTGTACAGTTATTAATCAATTTATGGGTTATATATATGAATTATAATAAATCATAAAGCTTTATGATCAATTATGACGCATATATCAACCCAAGGGGGAATTAAACATATATTGCGAATTAATTACAACAAATTATAATCAATCACATATATGATTAGTTCTTGTTTAATAATTATTTAGGGAAACTATGTTTGTCCAGCAAACCCTAGCTCCTCCTAGAATATTATAAACAGATTTATTCTTTGGCCACACTTTTTGGTTGAATGAACAAACAGAACGATCGATCATGAATAATGTGTTTAATATATGCAAACTACGACTACAGAGGTTATACGGCTATACAGAATATATACATATATACAAGAGTGAAAGTCAAGAGAGGGAAAGAGAGAAAGCAAGTAGCAAAACCTAACAGTCCTTGAAAGCCAGCACAGAAATCAGTTTCATTATCTAAGATTCAGAAATGGTACTTGCGTCAGTTTGCTTGCTGGGTTTCAGTTCAGTGCTGCTGCAGTTCATTGGCTTCTTCCGTTTCCGCGGGAGGGTTTGAACTGAGGACGTGAAAGTTAGCTTCGCCGGAGAGATGGTGGTGCTGAAAGATGAGCGCGATGGAAGCGCGTCGCCGTGACGTCTGGGAGAGACGTGCGTGAGTGGGCGATGGATGATTCAGGGCAGTTGGGAGAACACACAGGAGAATCCTGGTGCTCCTCTTTTATGACAGATAAGCCGACACACACCCTCAAGGTGGAATAGCCAATAACATAGGTGCAAAGTTGGCGGGCAAGCGTTTCCTTTGTCTGGTCTCCTAACTGAATTTGCATACTTTATGACTATCAGATCGGATTTCGAGATGGAGTACTTCACAGCATCATTAAACAAATCGAACAATGCATTTGACAGCCATGTAATATACATAGGTGAATGAGACATGGAGATAGCTTTAAAATGAATCTAAACTTGACATATAAGAAAAGCATGTAGAAGAAGTTATGGTTTACAGACAAAATTCCATCATTAAAACGAACACTAGCACAAATACAGTCATTTAACCCTCAGGGGTCTGAGGATTTTTGGGGCCCTGGAGAAGTTTTGACATGCCCTGACATTTGTGCTTTTTTCAGTTGTTCATAAACATATTAATGACAAAAGTGTACACTGTACAGTTACACTGTATTCAGCACAAACTAGGCTACAATAATATGTGAGGAACATGTATGTACATGTTTGTGTTTTTGAAGGAATAACGTTTATGCGTGGTTATTGAAAAAAACAAAAAACTTAAGTCACTGAAATAAGGCCAAAAAAAATATATTAAAACTGTGTTCACAAGGTTTCTGGGTATTGGAGGTTGTAGACTAGAGTTTTTGCTTCAGAATGAAGTAAAAATTATCCTTCCTACTCCTTCATATAAAACAATAGAGAGATTTAAATTTTCTAAGACACTTTTGGTCAAGAAACACAGTATGCATGGAGGCGTGAATCCTCATGTATAATGGGTGATTCTCACCTGAGAAGACAAAAGAATTGAATAATAATGACCTGAAATGACTTGCATATTAATGAGGCCTTTCAGTCAGGTAGGCTGTGAAAAAACCCTCTGTGATCATGCTGATAACAGGATTAAAGTCCACTCAGGACAAAAAAAACCATGATTTTTGTGATCTCATGCATGCGCGTATTATTGCACATGATATGAAGAAAATTTTGTATAGGCCTATGTTAAATTACACTACCAGTCAAAAGATTGAACACATTGCCATTATAATGTTTTTAAAAGAAGTCTCAAGTCTCTAACCAAATAATGGTTTTCTATTTTAATATACTTTAAAATATAATGTATTTCTGTGATGCAAAGCGTCTGAACATTCCTACCTCTAGGGCATTTCATATAGGCTACTATATTTGTTATATTATAGAGCCTAAATGTTGATGTGCAGTTGACAAACTATACATCATTAAAAAGATCTAAGACTCAAGCTTCACATTTTGACTCTTAAAATCTTATATTGACCATAATTTCTTAATATGCTTAAAAGCATACACATTTGGAGAAATACTGATGGATTCTCATATGTTTATATCAATTTTCTATACAGAGGAGTAATATTTATTATTCTATATTTATTGTCATCATTATGAGCGCTGGATGCTGTGTTTTTAATTCATACTTGAGCCGGAGGGCGCTCTGCCCCTTTTGTCCACAAATGCCTAAGTAAAAGAAGAGGCATATCATGTGACAATCAAGGAACTAACAGAGGCAAGAGATCGCTAAATATGGCTATTCAAAACACTTTTGAAGACAATAAATACACGATTGAGACGATGAATGCATGTATTGACTGAATTTGCGTCTGAATAGCGCTGGCTCCGTGGGCGTGGCCGCATTAGCGGATAATGAGCTGAATCACAGACTTCTGACATGGCTCTCTTTTCATACAGATTACATAAACACAGAAGGTTTGTTTTTGATTTGACTTATATGTTTTAAAACCTGACATCTTAACGTTTTTTTAGACATAAGTGTAATTTTTTGGTCATTAGTATTCACTAAGTTACAGTTCATTTTCTAAGAACTATCAGATTGGACTTCGTTCAGAGGGAGACGAGAGATCACGCATCATGTTAGTTTTCTTTATTTTACAAAAAGCACAACATTTTGTTTTTACTCTGAGTGTACACAAATGAAAGAAGATATTCCACAGATTAAAATGGTGTATAGCTCTTAATTGTATGTGCAACATTGACGGAGTATTTTGAGTCTCTTTCACACTGATAAGAAAAAAACCACGGTGGTATCGCCGGCGATACCCTCAGACCTCAGAGTGTTAAACTAAGTCTAAACACTAGGAAGCATACATGCACTTGATATACATGACGGTACACTTTGGCACAGTCATATTCTAAGAGTAGCTGTACATACAGTCTCTAAGCATGTTTGTGTTTTTTTGTGTGTCTGTGTGTGTGTGTGGTGTGTGTGTGTGGAATTTGATCTGGCACTCAGTCTACATGAGGGGCCCCTTTGATGTCCCAAGAGCCAGGAAATTGGGCCCTCTGTTTTACCTCAGAGGGTAACAAAGATGTCAGAGTGTCTGTTTTTCTCTGGACCGGCCGGAGCCGAGGTCAGATTACAACACAGTCCAGCATGCGAGAGGCATCCTGAAGATTCCAGATTTTATTGACTGTCCTGATAAGTGTGCATATGCTACAAAGTCATTACTTCTGTGCTGTTTGGAAATGTCTGGGGTTGAAGCTTTATTTCTCGTTAATTTAGCCACTGAATCAAATAAATACCTAGGGTTGTGTTTGTTTTCTTCTAAGAGGGTTGAAAAATAATCAGATCTAGCAGTTCTTAAGGCCTTTCTGTACGCAATCATGCTCTCTCTCCCCGAAATGCAAAAAACCTCTAATTTTGTTTTCTTCCAGCTGTGCTCCATTTTTCTTTGATATTCAAGAGATGCTTTGACATGCAAGCAGTGTTTTCTAAAAAAGAGCCAGTTCTTCAAGGAAGAAGCTTTCTCTTTATTGGTGTTTGCATGATGGCGCTACAGTGGTGAACGAGTCCTCTCGTTTGTGTGTGCCTTCAGTGAGCACTAAAAGGCTGTTCTTACAGATGGTCACAGTGCGCATTTTCAGAGCACTAAAAAGCTGTTATTACAGCTGCTGCGCCTTCAATGAGAGTGAGTGCACACTACAGGCTAGCCCCGGGGCCTTCGCAAATATGCGTTTCTCACAGTGAGCCTACTTGCACAGACCCTATTGGCCCAACCGGACCTGGTTCCCAGAATTCACGCTCCTCGTGACAGCCCCTCCCTGGCACATTCCTCTGAGGAAGGACCTTCTTTCTCAGAGACGGGGCACCCTTTGGCACCTGCGTCCAGACCTCTGGAAACTCCATGTCTGGTCCCTGGATGGGATGTTGAGGTTATAGGTGACTTACCCCCCGAGGGACTTAACACCATCACTTCGGCACGTGCACCGTCTACGAGACGTGCTTACGCCTTGAAGTGGAACGTCGAGTGGTGTGCTTCTTGCTGAGAAGACCCCTAAAGATGTTCGATCGTAGTCGTGCTTTCCTTTTTGCAGCAAGGGTTGGAGTGTAGGCTGTCTCCCTCCACCCTCAAAGTTCATGCTGCCGCAATATCCGCATACCACGACCACATCAATGGCAAGACTGTTGGTAAGCACGACCTGGTCATCAGGTTCCTTAGGGGGGCGAGACGGTTAAATCCTCCTCGACCTCCCTCCATACCCTCTTGGGACCTTGCTCTGGTGCTTCGAGCACTCAAGAATGCTCCCTTTGAGCCCTTGCAGTCAGCAGACTTAAGGTTTCTGTCTATGAAGACTTTGCTGCTGATTGCATTGGCCTCCATCAAGAGGGTAGGGGACCTGCAGGCATTTTCGGTTGACGAATCATGCCTAGAGTTCGAGCTGGGCGACAGCCACGTGGTACTGAGACCCCGGCCTGGCTATGTGCCCAAGGTTCCTACCACTCCCTTCAGGGACCAGGTAGTGAGCCTGCAAGCACTGCCCCCGGAGGAGGCAGACCCAGCCCTGGCTTTACTCTGTCCAGTCCACGCTTTGCAACTGTATATAGACAGAACTCAAGGCCTCAGGACCTCAGACCAGCTCTTTGTCTGTTACGGAGGCCAGCAGAAGGGAAAGGCTGTCTCCAAGCAGAGGATGGACCACTGGATAGTGGATGTCATCGCCTTGGCTTACCAAGCACAAGGCGTGCCCTGCCCGCACAGGTTGCATGCTCACTCTACGAGAGGTGTTGCATCCTCCTGGGTGCTAGCTTGTGGCACCTCACTGACAGATATTTGTAGAGCTGCGGGCTGGGTGACACTTACACGTTAGCTAGATTCTATAGCCTTTGTGTCGAGCCGGTCTCCTCCCATGTTCTCATCTCAACCGGTCAGAGGCACGGAGAGGTCCCGGCTTAGTGTCGGCTTGCTGCATTTATAAACGCTTATTGCTCCAGAGAGTCCCTACAAGGCAGACCCTGTTGAGTCCTCCTATTACCCTTAAAGGAACACTCCACTTTTTTTGAAAATAGGCTCATTTTCCAACTCCCCTAGAGTTAAACAGTTGAGATTTACCGTTTTCGAATCCATTCAGCCGATCTCCGGTTCTGGCGGTACCACTTTTAGCATAGCTTAGCATAGTTCATTGAATCTGATTAGACCGTTAGCATCGCGCTTAAAAATGACCAAAGAGTTTAGATATTTTTCCTATTTAAAACTTGACTCTTCTGTAGTTAAATCGTGTACTAAGACCGACGGAAAATAAAAAGTTGTGATTTTCTAGGCTGATATGGCTAGGAACTATACTCTCATTCTGGCGTAATAATCAAGGAACTTTGCTGCCGTTCCATGGCTGCAGCAGTGCAATGATATTACGCAGCACCCGTGAGCCCCTGCTTGCACAGGGAACGTGCCTTGCAACCATGGAGACATTTGTGAGAGACGCTGCGTAATATCATTGCGCCTGCTGCAGCCATGATACGGCAGCAAAGTTCCTTGATTATTACGCCGGAATGAGAGTATAGTTCCTAGCCATATCAGCCTAGAAAATCACAACTTTTCATTTTCCGTCGGTCTTAGTACACGATTTAACTACAGAAGAGTCAAGTTTTAAATAGGAAAAATATCTAAACTCTTTGGTGATTTTTAAGCGCGATGCTAACGGTCTAATCAGATTCAATGAACTATGCTAAGCTATGCTAAAAGTGGTACCGCCAGAACCGGAGATCGGCTGAATGGATTCGAAAATGGTAAAACTCAACTGTTTAACTCTAGGGGAGTTGGAAAATGAGCCTATTTTCAAAAAAAGTGGAGTGTTCCTTTAAGCAGCCGGACATGGCGGAGCATCTGGCGCCAGGCCTATACTCCGTTGTATCCTTGAGAACCGGATTTAGGCTGGGTTCCATATGTGTGACCCTACGGGGATCCCATATGTATATTCCACGGTTGCTCCTAAACAAAGTTTGTGTCTTTCCCTTTGGGAGAACCTATCTCTTATCAGGTTGGAGTCACCCCAGTACTTCCATATGTAGTACATACAGCCCTACGGGGTTAGTCCATATGTACATCTCCACATAACTCCTTCTGGGAAGGATGAGTCAATCACACCTCAGCATTGCCTTAATCTTTCACAATTACACTGGCTTCCCATAAATGCGAGAATTGATTTTAAAATTCTTATTTTAACATACAAGGCACTTCATGGGACTGCACCTGAGTATCTTTGTGATCTCATCAGTCCTTATACTCCATCACGCTCTCTTCGCTCTGCTAACTCTCTTTCACTTCACCAGCCTTCATGTAAGCTAAAGACCATGGGGGAAAGAGCCTTTTCATACAAAGCCCCTAAGCTATGGAATGTGCTTCCTCTGCCCGTCAGAAATGCACCAACGTTGGGTCATTTTAAAAAGTTGATTAAGACACATTTATTTAAGACTGTCTTTCTCTAATGAATTGTTGTATTGCTTTTGTTGTTTTTGCTTTATTTTATTACTGTAGCGCTTTGGATTTAAGAAAAGCGCATTATAAATAAAATGTATCATTATTATTACTAGTCAGGGCACTGAACAGGGAGTCGGCCACATTCATTTACACGGTATACTGATACACGATCTAGGAAGCTAGGGAGCTGTTTGAGACGCAGGGATAGTTTGTAGGGGTCAATGTGCACACTCACATTGGTGCCCTTTGTTTAGTCACGAGGAGTTAAACGTCAGCGATAATATTCGTCCCGCTGTGTACAGGCCTTTAGACTGTGTAGGCTAATAATGGTTCAGAACCATTCCGTTCAGAACAACATAGGGTTGTCGGACCAATCTGAATAGGGTGAGCCTCTGATTATTGTAATATTATTCTAACTAAGTGTACGGGGGAAACCACGGCATGATTATATAAAGTTACCATTAGAAAAGTTAGATTGGTCAGCTTGGTTCTATGGTAATGGTCATGACCTCTGGTTAGATATACACTGCCCTCCAAATGTTTGGAAACACCCCTGGCAAAGTGTGTTTTTTTTGGTGCAAATACATTAAAGTAACTTGAAATTATCATTGAAGACCAGCAATAATAATTGTCATTTTGATTACATAATAATGGCAATATAAACATGTCAAAGTCAGACATGCCCCTTTGCCAGCTGTGATGCCTGGTTACTGGTTTAAACTTGGCCCAAGTTTATAAAAGATTTTTGGGTCAGCACACCTTAATAGCTTCAACAATTGAATGCCAATTAAGTTTAGAATACAATGAACCAATCAGAATCCAGTTTAGGTCAGATAGCTGCTAATGGTGGATATTTTGAGGAATTTAAAATTTAAGCTTTTTCTATGTATAAACTGTTTATGTAATAAAATATGTTTTCGTAGTTTGTGTTGTCCCTTATCAGTGCAAAATTATCACAAATTAAAAAGGATTCATGCCAATATTGTCCAAAACCCCACTTTTCTAGGGCGTTTCCAAACTTTTGGAGGGCAGTGTAGTCTTGCTGTAATTCAGTGTGTTAAGATCTATGGGGACTAAATAACATACTTTTAGAAATAAGCAAGCATGGTGCAGCGTCTAAAAGTATTAGTTATCGCCTCTGTCTAATGACCAAGACTGACAAGTTTGTGTACAAACCCGATTCCAAAAAAATTGGGACACTGTACAAATTGTGAATAAAAACAGAATGCAATGATGTGGAAGTTTCAAATTTCAATATTTTATTCAGAATACAACTTAGATGACATATATTAAATGTTTAAACTGAGGAAATGTATCATTTTAAGGGAAAAATAAGTTGATTTTAAATTTCATGGCATCAACACATCTTAAAAAAGTTGGGACAAGGCCATGTTTACCACTGTGTGGCATCCCCTCTTCTTTTTATAACAGTCTGCAAACGTCTGGGGACTGAGGAGACAAGTTGCTCAAGTTTAGGAATAGGAATGTTGTCCCATTCTTGTCTAATACAGGCTTCTAGTTGCTCAACTGTCTTAGGTCTTCGTCGCATCTTCCTTTTTATGATGCGCCAAATGTTTTCTATGGGTGAAAGATCTGGACTGCAGGCTAGCCATTTCAGTACCCGGATCCTTCTTCTACGCAGCCATGATGTTGTAATTGATGCAGTATGTGGTCATGTTGGAAAATGCAAGGTCTTCTCTGAAAGAGACGATGTCTGGATGGGAGCATATGTTGTTCTAGAACTTGGATATACCTTTCAGCATTGATGGTGCCTTTCCAGATGTGTAGGCTGCCCATGCCACACGCACTCATGCAACCCCATACCATCAGAGATGCAAGCTTCTGAACTGAGCGCTGATAACAACTTGGGTTGCCCTTGTCCTCTTTAGTCCGGATGACATGGCGTCCCAGTTTTCCAAAAAGAACTTCAAATTTTGATTCGTCTGACCACAGAACAGTTTTCCACTTTTTCCACAGTCCATTTTAAATGAGCCTTGGCCCAGAGAAAATGCTTTACATTGATAACTGGTACATAATTTGGCTGCACAGCAGCTCTTAAATAATAGTGTCAATGCAGGCAGATCAGAAGCACTGTTGAATAAATGTCAAGAATACTATTGAATATCAAATGTCAAGTGTCCCCAACTAAGCAAGCCAAAGGCGACAGCGGCAAGGAACCCAAACTCCATCAGGTGACATCAGGTGGCAAACAAGTGGCAAATAGGTGTTAAAATGGAGAAAAAAAAACCTTGGGAGAAACCAGGCTTAGTCGGGGGGCCAGTTCTCCTCTGGCGAACAGTGCTTTGTTACAATCAGGTTGCTATCATAAGTCTGATAGGATCGCAACAATCAAAGTATTTATTTCAGTTCCATCCAGTTGAGGATCGTATTCATCACGCCGGTATGGATGGTCTGTTGAGGAACTGTGCTACTGGCTGTCATGTCGATGAGGCCTTCACAATGGATGATCCAGTTGACTCGATCTCTGCTGATACTTCAGGGCTGCGTTGTGGTCGTGTCCAGTTGAGGATCATATTCATCACGCCGGTATGGACGGTCTGTTGAGGAACTGTGGCACTGGCTGTCGTGTTGATGATGTCTTCACAATGGATGATCTAGTTGACTCGATCTCTGCTGATACTTCAGGGCTGCGCTGTGGTCGTGTCATGGCACCGGTCCTTGGTCTCAGCTGGATACGGCCCAGATCCGGTTGACTACGGTAAACCTCGGGATAAACAGAAAGACTAATATTAGCGTAGATGCCATTCTTTTTCTGATGTAACGAGTACATCTGGTGTTATAGGAAGTGTTCCCGGTTCCGGCTGACCTAATTTATGCAGACTAATAATCCTTTAACGGATTTGAAAATATAAATTGATAATGTTGTAATGACTGAGGCAAATCAGACACAATTATTGGTTAGTTAACCAATAGTTTTAAGCTCACTCTGGGGTCTGTCCCCATCCCCTGGGAAGCTCTCAGTTACAAGTTTATTGCGCCGAGGAATGTGGTTGCCGCATGGAGAGCAGGGAAGAGACACAGAAAATCTGCATCTTCCCTGCATTTTCCACACAGAACACAGACTCTATGGCATTAATGTATAGACAGACTGTGCTATAAATGAATCCTTCTCAGGAAATGGTATCCATTATTACTGTTGTTGTATTGTACTCATTATATTTACATGTTTGATGATTTTTAAATGTTATGACCTGCACGGTAACTTCAATTATGCCATGTTTGGTGTCTGTGCGTTCGTATCGAGCAGATTTAAATGCTTGTGTATGCGGTATGTCCATACCTGCATAACACATAAGTGTTACAAGGATCATTAATAGTCCTTCTTCAAAGCTCAACCAGTTTAATCTTGCTCGGTCATAAAAGCCCACCAAGGGGAGGTGTGTGTCACCCGGAAATACAACGACCTCATTGGCCCCCATCATTCCTAAGAGGTTGGCTTTGACCAGAGGTTAAAAACGATTGAACAGGGCCACTCCCTCTCTTCTTCCTTGCTTCTGGACGACCGAACAAATCTCCTTGCGGCCGGCCTCTCTAGGCCCGGCCGCAAGGCTGGTAGGCCCCTGGCCTACAACACCCAGCCATGTGCTCATCACCCAACAGACTGGCCACAACTTCAGACGATAACCTCAAGAGTTATCCTCAACCTGCAGATCCGACGCTCTTCAGCCTAAAGGCATCTTGCAAGTATCGTACATTTTAATGCTAAACAGCGATTTAGTATTGATTTGTAAAGACTTACCTTTGCTATTGCTAAAAGAAACTGATGAGTCCTTTCCAGATTGCCTTTGACATTTCCTGTAGCTCTAGTAACAGCATCTCTTCCGGTTCAACTCTATCATTACTCATTCTGACTTGTGTATGTGTGTGTGACCCTTTGTGTATGTTATGTTACGTGTTTGTTAGTTTAGTTATGTGTTTGTGAGTTAGTTAATAAAGATTGTGCACAAGACATGTTTGGTTCTGACTCCGTCTGCTAATGAATTGCCTCTTAAGTGATAGATCCGGACTACGTGCTCTGAGTAGTACAGTACAATAAGAAATATTATTTTTCCATAACTTGGAAATTAACATTTCTTAGAATTAATAAACAATAAACACTGAGCGTTCACTGGACGAACAGGTTAACTGATTGTAATATTAATTTTAATGTAGCTATGTCCAGTTAATCTGATTAACGGATTTGCATATTCATAATTAATCATAATTAATAATCATAATGAGTTAATTGAGTTAAATGAGTTAATGAATAATTATTAATATTTCCCCTTTGAGTTAATTTTCGCTACATATTTGGTGGAGATTGAAAGGCATAATTTTAAGCAATTGTTTGCAGATGGACCAGTAATCAATTATGTGTTTTGATAATCTTTATTGACATCTTATACATGCACATACAAATTTCTGATAAAATCAGCAAAACTGGGGCTTTGAATGCGCATTCCCTTGAACGGCAGGACGTTCCTCGATGCTATAATGCATATTTAAATTGTACGAAAAAGCTAACGTGAAATTATCGAAGAGATCATAATTTCAGTTGCTAAACGAGCGTAAGACTTTTCTGACGACGGAATCGCAGATTAGCAGCGCATACAAAGGGTATTAGAATAAATTTACCTGAATTTGGGCGAAGAAACCCCCACTTTCTGTTTTAAATGCATAAGTCTTTCTGACGATCGAATCTTAGATTAGCAGCACGAACAAATAAACTACCCTGATCCTGGGCGAAGAAATCCCCACTTTCAGCGGTAAATGCATAAGCCTTTTTCTGATGACGGAATTCCAGATTAAGCAGCATAAATTTACCTGTGTGACGAAGAAATCTCACTACAGAGTGTGTAATGGTGTTCTGGGCGAGACTCCCCATTCACCGATTAAAGGCCTTTTTACTATTCGTTACGTCACCGTATTCATATTAATGCGCTGGACCGCACATATGAAACACACGCAACGAATTTGTGGTGTAAATTCTAGCTTAGCTAACTAGCAATCACCACTGTCTGTGAGTTGATGTGTTGTTGTGATTTGTGAGTTATGCGTGACCACACTGGAGTTCTCAATGCGGGCTTGCAGCGCGGTTAGAATTCTGCTCTATTCTGATCGTGTTGTGGGCTGGCATTGGTCTCCTGGCAACGCATGACAACAGAGCGTGGAGAGCAGACACCTCTGAAAGTCTGATAACAGCACCCACATCACAGACTGTTGTGCAAACAACAAACCTCGTGTAGCCAAATCTAGCTCTATAGAAATCCTACACGTATACCCTACAAGTTAAAACCCTTTAGCTCGACTAAAAGCTGCTAGCACCCTTCTAGCACCTAGACACGTACGAGCGCGAAGCATTCAAGCCGAAGACTTTATAGACTTTGGGATCCCTTTTAGGAGGGACTTTGATTTGAACTGTTGATGGGAACACAAAGCGTTGTGAAGCTCGGAATCAAATGAATCAATTGCGTCACAAACGATTCACTGTTCGAACCGCTCAAAACGCCCCTTTGCGGGTCAGAACAGTAAGCGTAGTGAATACTAGAGATATACGAATACGAGACATCTTTAATAAGCCATTCACAAATGGTTATTATTAAGTTGTAATCAATTAAAAGTAATCAATGAATCATCTAATATCCTTAAACATGAGGTTTCTGTCAAGACATGATATTTCAGTAAACGGTAGTGCTTGTTAATAAAAACTGAACTATATCAGACAAAACATGACAATACGTCACTTCCCTTTATGAAATGCGTCATTTAAATGTGTTAGACACATTTCATGTACAAATTATGTATAGACATGGGTTCATGGGACTTAGAGATGAACCATGGACATCTTGAAACACTTTGAAACTGCTAGGATGCATCACAAAGCCTCGTTTACTGAAATCACGTGACTGTGGCAGTTTGACACACGCTCTGAATCACTGATGCAAGACAAACGATTCACTTGAATTCCAAAGCTTCACAAGGCACGCCTCAAAGGCACCCATCTCTGGTTTAAACCATTTGTGTGTTTGTGTGTGTGTGTGTGTGTGTGTGTGCATGCGTGCGTGACGTCACTCACATTGCCAAGTCTGAGTATCTCTATTCAGTCAAGTTGAATTTAAATTAAATTTAAAATTTAATTAAATCAATTTGTTTAGTTTCCTGTCTCCTAAAGCTACAAGGAAATTCCGAGTTTACTCTTTATTTATTTATCTATTCATTTTTTTCCTAACCCTATTTCTCTATCTTAGTTCTACTTCATGCTAATACTTTGTTCACCTGACTATCCCTATGCAGCCAAGTTGAATTTGGTTAAATTTGAAAAGTTAACTAAATCAATTTTGTCTGTTTACCTTTCCTTTTAGATTTCTAAATCTATTAGGAAATTCTAATTTTATTTTGTTCAACTTCATTCCTCCTCTACATGTCATTTTATTTCCTTCACTTTCTTTTGGTTTCAGTCTGAATATCTCTATTCAGCCAAGTTGGTTTTAATTAAACTTAGCATTTAATTAAATCAACTTAGGTATTCACCTTCTCTTTAGGTTCCCTAGAGCTAAAAGGACCTTCTGTTTTTACCCTTTTTGTGTTATTCTACCATCACCCTCTTCCTTTTTTTTTTTAATAGGATTACAGTAGTTCTACCAGAAAGACTCGGGAAGCAAAGAAACGTATGAATACAATTTATTCAACAGTATGAATGTAAATATCAAAGAAATGATAAAGTTCTTTGGCGTAGGCCCCGTCCATAGTACAATCCGGAGGGTAGCAGACGTTTGCAGATCCTGCCTGAAGATGAAGGCAGGGGCGGAGCCTACCCCCGATGTATGGACAGGGACCGACCTGGTGGTGGTGGGGAGGATGGGGGTGAACGCCGGCGTTGGTATCTGCGAACACGATAGTGGGTGGGAACAGAACTTATATACTCAGGTGACATGTAATGATTGGTTAGAATATGAGCAATGACGTGCATTAGAGTCTTCCGGGTAGAACTTCCGCTAAACGCTCCCATTTCTACCAGAAAGACTCGGGAAGCAAAGAAACGTATGAATACAATTTATTCAACAGTATGAATGTAAATATCAAAGAAATGATAAAGTTCTTTGGCGTAGGCCCCGTCCATAGTACAATCCGGAGGGTAGCAGACGTTTGCAGATCCTGCCTGAAGATGAAGGCAGGGGCAGAGCCTACCCCAAAAGAACTGGGAATGTGAATGAAATATGCACCAGTTGGAGGATTCTTTGAATACGTTCCTAAATATTACCAAAGAGAAGAGATAATGAAAGCAACAGACATTAATGAATGTTTAATCATTAACAGAAAGAATCATTATGTCATAGCTTTAAGGATGTCAAGAATGCCGCATAGCCCATAACATTGCCACATTAGGTCGAGCATGAAAGCCAAGTAGGCCGATAGGCCAGCGTATAAACATGTCATGTAGATCATGTATGATGCGACGACAGGCCATAGTGAGGGGAAGACAGAGTGGATGAATGAGATACCCTGATATGCCGAATAAAGCAAGCCATATAGATGTAAATAGTAGGAATAGAAACTGACGCCGTAACAGGTAGTTTGTCTCAATAGGATACTTACCACAGAAGATTTAAATATAGGATTTTATGATAAGCTATAACCTTACCTAATGCTTGTTATAAACATTACCTTGGTAATCCTAGATTAACAAAAGAATACCAGTGATGTGAATAGTGATTTGATGCTATGGTCAGAAAGACAAGTTAGTCTGCGATACTAGAAGACTGCATATGAGGACCATGGTCCATAGAGATAGCGTTCGCTTGACCCTGAGTGAGTATAGGGAAATCATAACGAGTGATATTAAATCGTATGAAACCACCACCACCAGTAGTTTGCATTAGTAACGTACTAGTATTAAATTATGACGAATAAATGGCATACATAATGAATAATATTGACTGATAAGGATATGGAGTGAGGCTACGTTAATCTGATTTACATGTAAAGACCGCAAAGGTCCTGTACCTTGAAAAGTCAATATAGGCCAATTCGAGAAGACCTTGGAGTTACATAAAACAGACTACCTGGTGGCCATGACAGGTTTTAATTATATGAAGAGCTAAGACATGCCTTTGTGTAGAACCACGATATGCCATTCGATGCAAAAATGAAAACCATTTAATGTGAGGTAATAAGCCATTTGATGTGATGGCAACGATATGCCCAATGGCAACTATATGCCCGATGGCCGATGGCAACGATATGCCCGATGCAAACAATTTGCCCGATGGCAACGATATGCCCGATGGCCGATGGCAACGATTTGCCCGATGGCAACGATATGCCCGATGGCCACGATATGCCCGATGGCCGATGGCAACGATATGCCTGATGGCGACGACCTGTCATGATGGCCATTATATTAAACCTTTAATGTTATAGCAACAATATTCCATGTAGCTAAAAGTTATGATTGCCATCAAATGTGAATGCAATGAGAGGCCATACAATGTAAGGCAATGATAGGCGATTTTATGAGATATCAACAGTAAGCCTGATAACAACAATATACCTATAATGCTAAGAGTCAAAGCAATAATAGGCAATTTAGTATGATACTGTGATATATTCTATGTAAGGCAATAAGCCAATGATATAAAAGGTACACATTTGTGAAGACCGAAGCTGAAGATAAAGTAGAAAACAATGACACCACCGCTAGTAACTAGCAACCAATAATCGACGTAATGTGATTACAATGAGTGAATGAGCATGAGTCATTTTAAGTAAATAATGAAAAGGTATATATGTTTTCTATAGGAAAGACTCATTCAATATGCTTAGGCGTGACTCCCGCTCACGGCTAGATAGAACTAAGCAGAGAGAACTTTGTCTAACTGTCAGAACCTGCTAAGAGAACCCCCAAAGAAATTAAGTTTGACATGACATAAGTACAAGAATACTTAATGCATGGGGCAGATAAAGATTGAGAAACCTTGTTGTACGATGCCCTTGCGAAAGGGAAGCACTTTACTTGACAATGCTGAACCTGGCTGAAGCTAGCAAACCTTTGCAAAAGTATAACACCATGAGCATCGTTGTTCAATACCTTAGTAAAAAGAAAAGAGGTATTCGGGAGTGCCCTGCACAGAAGGGGCACAATGAGCACAAGTGAAATGCTTATGACCAGGCAGGTGCGGAGTAGCCTACGGAGCACAGTAACTCTGATGTCGATGTGTAGTAGGCAGCACAATATATAACTTTAGATATGTCGCGATGTGCGCACCCACAAGTTATGACGCAAGGATAGCATAGTTGCACGTTTAGGTCCTGTCAGTTTACACGCTATTCTGTGTGCGCACACGTTACAGATGGATTGCTTTCACTATGCATCTATTTTTGCCTGGATAGACACGTACATGTAGATTTATGTCAAATGTCCTTGTACGCACAGTGCATATGGCTTAGGTAACGTGAAGAAAACTGATGTGTATCATTATAGGGGTTCCACGCATTCGATCTTAACTTACAGCAGGCTTGCTGCTGTCTGTATCATGCATATTAACCAACAAAGTACAGATAAATAACTTTGCAGCTTTAGAGATGATATGCAAGATAAAATCACTTGCTCTGATTTTTATTTTTTTTTATAAATATATGGAACACTTTATGTAAATTGTGTGCGTACATATCCTAAATGTTACCAAGATTTGTAAATTCAGAGAAAGTCACAAATTTAAAATAATGCCCGTCAAGGCGTAAGAACTGCAATTCTGCATTATCCCTGGATTCTTATTGTACTGCGAAGTAATAAGTCCCTTTAAGACAGTCATTTAACTCGGTGGCCATCTTTGAAATGCCTCTCAGGCCGCAGAGTTGCGGACTTGCGTTCTTGTGGAGTCCGGTCTTGCCAGCGACCTTGAAAGAACGAACTCGGAAGGACACAAGGACACCGAACGCATTGTTTAAGAATTGAGATATGCTGCAAACTTGTAGCTCAACTGACCGCCCCAGCATATTATAAGTGGCTAATGCACAATAAATCCAACATAACATCACAAACAAATGTCATAACCTATTAAAATATTTCTTTCAAATTATTATAGACTTTACATATCATTTTATACCTTTTTATTTCACCACGTGTATTTATGAAAATTAGTAGGCTTAGTGTTACATGATTTGTCAATGTTAAGATTTTTTTTTTTTTTTATATTCCAATAGAAATACTACAGGCTTTCTTCAGGTTATCACTTTATTAAAATTAAGCAAAACGAACGGTTTACTTTCACGAGCCGTCACGTATTTGCGAGCTTGTAGCGGGAATCTCAGAAGTGAGAACGAGACTTTAAAGCTTACAGCTTCCGTATGTCGACAGCCGCAGACCTAAATGTGCGTCTCGTGCCTCCTTTCTGAGGTGCGCGTTTGACCGTTTCTATAGAAACCGGTGCTTCTGGCGCTGCTGTGACGTGATGACTTTAGCAGTCAGCGATTGGACCTTATTTAGAAGGCGGGACATATTCCGCCATATTGCGCAATACACTTTCTCCCATTCAAAACAAAACGAGTGACACGACTTGTGTTATTCTATAGTCTTTGATAATAACCGTGGAAACAGGTATTGACCAGTCTATGGTATTGACAGCTGCGTGATGTCTAGTGGCACGCTGTTTCATCCAACACTATGGA
The DNA here is from genome assembly GCA_036281575.1 of Ancherythroculter nigrocauda. Taxonomy (NCBI): domain Eukaryota; kingdom Metazoa; phylum Chordata; class Actinopteri; order Cypriniformes; family Xenocyprididae; genus Ancherythroculter; species Ancherythroculter nigrocauda. Next base: position 34,138,134 of record VTFQ01000021.1, read on the forward strand.
ACATGGCAAGCAAACTTGGAATAAGAATTGGAGCGAGGATCAACGTCAGCATGGCGTTTACGAAATGCAGAAGCTTTGCGACTAACTCGACTCAACAGATGCCGCTCAAGCACATTAATAGACAGGTGAGCAAAAGTACACGAGATGAATTAATGTTATGTAGCTCAACACCATAGATGGCTCAACACGATGGAATGTTAGAATATCATGCTGTTGATCTTGCTTACGGTCAACAGACTAATAGAATAGCAGTCTACAACTTTAACACTCAAGTGCAATTTAATGTGATAGTGTAACCTTAGACCAAGTTAAACAGCGATGCGTTACCTCAGTTTTGATTCATAAAATAAACTTACCTGTATGAGTAGTATTTAAGCACTTGCAAGTAGGCCTACTTTAGTAGAATGATTTGACGTTCCTATTCCTGGAAATGCAGGCTGGGACTCGCGTGTGGCACTGAAATCGGTCTCTTGTTGCAATCGCACCCGCGATTCCGCGCCGAGATTGTGCCTTTAGCACAGGTAAATTAAATTCATTTAATACAGTAAAGACTATGCAGTGTTATTTACATTAATCATTTCCTGGATCTGAATACTTACCTGAAATATGTCAAATACCCTTTATTTCATTTAAATCACCCTAAATGTTCTAGAATTAGGCTACTTTCCGAAAAGGGTTATTCAAATAATCTTAATTTGTCATATCACGATATATGACGTTAGTCGCAGAAAGATAACACAATAACTATGGAATGAAATCGACTGTCCCTTTTTTGCACAAAGAAAATCTGGTGCAGGTGCATGAAGCTGATCACACAGGACATAGACGGAGACTTTAACTGCAGAAAGTAACACGTACAGGTAATTTTTTATATACAGTATGTAAATGACATAGCCTTATTACCACGCGGGACATAAATAATGATGTTTCTGCCTCTAATGTTACAAGGGAAGTCACTCGACACTATGCGCCATGCATACCCAAGCTTGTCGTTCTTTCTGCTGTTAGACAACGAGTCCAACTCCGCTTTCATGCGATCATTACGACATGCTATGAATGTAACAATGCGAACGAGCACCGTTCCGTCTCAAACAAATGCGTGCTACTGCACTGTACGGCTCTGCTGATGTATGTAGAGAGCAAAAGAGTATGATTATACACCCAACGACATCAAAATGCATAAAACGATGGAAATACTTATCACTGAGATGAAGTGGCTGTTGTAGTGATGACGAGAGAATGTTGAAGATTGCTTTGATGATAGCTAGGCCCTTTGATGATATTGCTGAAACGAAATTCGAAAATAGAATCCACAGGTGGACCTGCACACTTCTGAAATTTGAGACGGTGAATACGATCACTCTCATAGTGCGACCGCTTCAATGAACATTCAAAATGATAGGCTAACGTGAACTTAAATGACGCTGCAGCATTATATCCCATCTAAAATAAACGTTTTCACATTGTAGTACATCGGACTACCGCTAACATTGTCTGCGTGAATATTTAGATAATCACAATTATAGTCCTGTACATGCGTTGTGAGGAACGTCAACTGCGAACTGAACGCCGGCGATGGTATCTGCGAACACGATAGTGGGTGGGAACAGAACTTATATACTCAGGTGACATGTAATGATTGGTTAGAATATGAGCAATGACGTGCATTAGAGTCTTCCGGGTAGAACTTCCGCTAAACGCTCCCATTTCTAGAAACTGTTGTTTCCTTAATGAGGCATAATGAGTTATAGGTTATTACTATGCTAACACCTATCTCTCAGCTCCCCCTCCTCACTCCTTAGTGCTGACTGAGTACATGAAGTACAGTCACCGTCCAGTGCACTTTTGGCTCCGGAAAGGACTAGAAACTATTCCCGTTGTTTCTTCTCCTTTCGACCTCAAGGCATCTGGTGTTTCTCTGTTAGTCTAGAGATTAGGTCATCACTTGAACCAGTGACACCTTCTTAAACATATCTCCTAGCAAAACTAAATAGGTAAAAACCTCTTTCCTTCCTTTCCCTTTTCTTATTTCATTTTTTTTCTCTCTCTCTCTCTCTCTCTCTCTCTCTCTACCAGTTTGTTCTATTCATCTACCTTATGGTGATAATCTCTGGAAAGGAATCATCTGTATTCTGAGTAATAGTAATGACGTGTACCAGCCCCGTCATAAGTCAACACCGCTTACAGCTGTCATCCAAGATAGTTAAACCCCTTAGTCTCACACTGGCTTCCCCCACTTCAGCTAGTCACTCCCTATACGGCCCACATAGCGGTACAAACTTGCATTTGCCTGTGCCATCTCTTTCTCTCATGTCCCCAAAGTGTGTCAGTCTGCCCAGGACATCCAGGACCCCCTGGAGACCCAGCGGAACAATGTGATGGTTGCCCTTCAGTTAAAGCAGTCAACGATCTGCAACCGCAGAGCAAGGGACAGCAAGATCGGCAGCACCAGCACACACTTGACACCTGACCTGAGCCACAAAGAGCTTCATCCTCTCCTTAGCCCATGCTCATACGGGCTTCCAACAGGAGGTAATTGAACGAACGCTGCAAGTCACTGAGTTCCACAGAGAACTAACCCACTCAGCATGAGAAGGCACAGGACAGATGCAAGAACCATGACAGAGCAGAGCAATTGAGGGAGGTCACCAGTCCTCAGGAGGCTCTGACAGCTGTTGAACTTTGCCAGTTAAAGAACGTAAGGAACGTAAGGTTTGAATTTAAAGAGACACTAAAGCTAAGGCCCTTGAAGGCCACCCGCATGCAGAACTGAAAGTCAAACACTGACTCCACAATTCAGCAGCGTGAGAGACAAACACATTGCGGTCCGAAAAGAACTGGAACAGCCCGAACAACTACAAATGGACCACACAAGGAACTTGCAGATCTGAAGGTCCCAAGGTTACTGCCACCGACTCAGACAAACCTGGAATGAATGGAGGACACCAACAGGACCTTTGCCTCCTACAACGGCTAGTCACCCCTTTGGACAGCACAACCTGCCCTCACACAGTGCCACTCATGTGACCTGACACAGAAGGCCTGTAACACACAAGGCCCCTCAGCAGGGGGTTCTCAAGACCCCAATGACTTTGAACTGCAAACGCAGTGCTTTACCCATAGCTTCTACAAAGGTTCCGAGGCAGCATAGATCATAAAGCTTTTAAAGTAGATGAAAATGTGTGTTCACAGAAATGCAGGAGTCTGCATTAGGAGTGGAAGGAAACCTTGTGTGAATGTGTAAATCTCAAATGCTCGTGACTATCCACGACAAGCTATTTTGAAATATGACACTAGATTGAGCCGGTTAAGCCAGCATGGCTTAACGCCATTCGCTTAAACCATCATCCAACTAAAAGTGTGTTTAATAATTGATAATTCCGACATGACGTTGGTATCAGTAAAGTTAATCTGATTTTAGCGAAGAAACCCTAATCTCAGTTTTAAAGCGTAAGACTGTTTTGACGAAGGAATCTCAGCTCAGCGGCATGTAAACTGTACCAGAATTGATTATCCTGATTTGGTTGGACAATTACCAATTGCAGTACTGCTTAACCTGTTTCTGATGAGAAATCTCAGTACACTGTTATACGAATGTAGATTCGGATGAAGGTTTCCTTTCTACAAAGTAAAGGCCTGGGAAATTATAGTCAGAGGGACTCATTCATCTAAACTTTAGCTGCATCTACAAGCATAGCAACTACCTGGTGATCAATACTATGTTTCATTGGCCGATAGGAACATCAGTATTTATTCACAAGACAAGACTTTGGAAATTGCAAACCAAACTTGCATATTACTGAATTTAAATTTGAATTATTAAAGTATAAGCGCTCCTTTTTATCTCGATGCGTAACTCGTTTCAAATGTGCAGACATTCTTCATAAACTGTTGAATTGCTCTGATATGCATTGGTTCCCATGACAACGACTTGTCACAGGAAGTACTAACTCATCCCCTTGTGATGCCATATTGTAAACAAACCAGGCTAGGTGGCTAAGCTAACCCCACCTAGCAGCCCTTCAACTCAGGCTAAGCTAACTAATAACTTGTACAGTTGGTGGATAGCATCATTTACGTGAAGCCTTTAACCATAGCTTGTGTGTATGCAGTGTGAACTGATCTAAACCAATTTCCTTTAACCACATTCCTGGTTTTCTGATTTTTCTTTATCCTCACCTTTAATCCTTCTCAGCTAATTTCACCTGCACTTAGGCGCGTTTCTCCCTGAACGCTGTTCAGCTAAATCTGCAGTTACTAGGGTAATTAGACCTAAATTTAATTACATGTAAACTGTGTAGCTAAAGAAGAATTCTAGGATTTATTGAGATTTTTCAATAGCACGTTGACTAAACTTCAGGGCGAACACACATGTTGTGGCCCTGAACATGCGGCAGCTGTGACCAACTATAGAGTGATTTCCAAAGCTAATATATTTGTTAATAACTAGTGCTATTGACTACTCCCAATACCAGGTCATTCTGCTGTTGTAATCACTTCTTTAAATCTTTTATTGATTTTAATCATAATAGCAGTCAGCTATTCGTGTTACTAATATTTCTTTCATCTACGTGATTTATTTACATCTTCCTTTTTAGTCTTGTGTGGTTTAATTTCCCAACATAACTAGACATACTTTCCTTCTTGATTTTGTTTATTTACAACAGTTGTTTCAATTTTATGAGCCAGTTACAAAAGTAATCCGAACGATTGCTATGGCATAATTTTGAGCACCACTAATAAGCACAATCTATTAGGAAAGCTCTTCTCTTCCTGGAAGAGGAGAAGTAAAGGCAGATGACTCAAACCAGAGGTATGATCACGATGATCTGACTGAAGTCAACTTCTTCCTGGCCCACAACCTCACTGGCTTGAAACAGGAGGTGAACGCCCTCCAACTCCAGATCGCAGAGACTCACGAGGAGCTGAAGCATGCTAAAAGCCACACAGACCAGCTAGAGATGGAGGCTCAGGACCGGCACAAGGACCCTGACAGAATAGAAGCACAGAAGAACATCCACAAAACTTCAAAGACTCTGACAGCTGCTCAGCAACGAGAGCAGCTGGAAAAGGCAGCCAGAGAAGACGTGGTAAAAGAACTCTTTCACAAATAGTCACTGTTAAAAATAGCAAATTATGAACTCTAGGTCAAAGATGACACAATCAGGACCTGTGAACGTCCTCTGGATGTGTCCAGATCTGGGACTGAAGCTCTGACCCAGCAGCTGGACAACACCAAAGATGAACTTGACATGGCCCAAAGAGAATTAAGACTCTCTTGTCTGCAGCAGAAGAATCTCCCCCAGCCAAGCACAGAGGTACAGAGGGGGGAGCCAAAGCCTTCTGCTTGACACCTTATCAGCTAATTTCCTGAAATTCTCTAAAGCTACAGAAGGAGAAGGATTAATTCAGACAGACCCAGGCACCAGACCTACTACAGGGAGAAGCCATGGATGGAAACATCCTCTTCCTACAGACACCACATGATCTCCAACGTCAGGTAGCACAAGGGCGACCGGACATGCCTGCATCGAACCTGTAGGAGCTTCTAACGCTAGTAAGGAGCCCCTTGAACAGTACTTACTTGAGAAGTACTCAGAAGCACAAGCTTCTGACCACTCACACAAGACCACTCAGACTTGCTCAAGCCAGCCACGCCACAAGAGCAGAGTGACACTGCAAACTTCAGGCTGCTTCTGACTGAGAGCAGAGGCTACAATCACCGGTTGCTCCTCTGCCATCAGACCTAGGTGAGTCTGAAACCCTCTTCACACTACAACTCCTGTAACCTCCTCCTACAACCACCTGCTTCACAGGCGTCCAGACGACAGGTGACGCTGTCAAGGCACCTGCTACTTCAACACCTGCTGAGCAAGCTCAGAGACCTGAACCTTGCCACCAGCAAACATCTTGCCCGCATTAACGGTACCAACACTAACTGACAGGTGACACACTGTCAAGTCACTGGATGCTTTGATTCCTGCAGCACCAGCTCAGAGACCTGAGTTTGCAGACTGTCTGCATCAACCGCCAGGAAACGACCACCACTCCAGGAGACACACACAACCAGGGCCCATCACAGCCTTCCAGCCTTGTGTGCCAGTGATGTGTCTGATCTTCCTGCACCTTCAACGTCGCTCACTGTTGCCATAAGAGAGACAACAACGAGCGAAAGGGGGGGAATTATGTAATGACTGAGGCAAATCAGACACAATTATTGGTTAGTTAACCAATAGTTTTAAGCTCACTCTGGGGTCTGTCCCCATTCCCCGGGAAGCTCTCAGTTACAAGTTTATTGCGCCGAGGAATGTGGTTGCCGCATGGAGAGCAGGGAAGAGACACAGAAAATCTGCATCTTCCCTGCATTTTCCACACAGAACACAGACTCTATGGCATTAATGTATAGACAGACTGTGCTATAAAATGGTATCCATTATTACTGTTGTTGTATTGTACTCATTATATTTACATGTTTGATGATTTTTAAATGTTATGACCTGCACGGTAACTTCAATTATGCCATGTTTGGTGTCTGTGCGTTCGTATCGAGCAGATTTAAATGCTTGTGTATGTGGATAGTCCTTCTTTAAAGCTCAACCAGTTTAATCTTGCTCGGTCATAAAAGCCCGCCAAGGGGAGGTGTGTGTCACCCGGAAATACAACGACCTCATTGGCCCCCATCATTCCTAAGAGGTTGGCTTTGACCAGAGGTTAAAAACGATTGAACAGGGCCACTCCCTCTCTTCTTCCTTGCTTCTGGACGACCGAACAAATCTCCTTGCGGCCGGCCTCTCTAGTTTAAATCTCTTTTTAGTCTAGATTTAAACTGACAGAGTGTGTCTGCTTCCCGAACAATGCTAGGAAGATTGTTCCAGAGTTTAGGTGCCAAATAGGAGAAGGATCTACCGCCTGCAGTTGATTTTGATATTCTAGGTATTATCAGCTGGCCTGAATTCTGAGATCGCAATAAACGTGAAGGACTATAATGTATTAAGAGCTCACTTAGGTACTGGGGAGCTAAACCATTTAGTGCTTTGTAAGTAATTAGCAAGATTTTAAAATCTATACGATGTTTAACAGGAAGCCAATGACAGTGATGACAGAACTGGGCTAATATGGTCATACTTCCTAGTTCTAGTAAGAACTCTAGCGGCTGCATTTTGTACGAGCTGTAGTTTATTTATCAAGCGAGCAGAACAACCACCCAGTAGAGCGTTACAGTAGTCTAGCCTTGAGGTCGTAAACGCATGAACTAACTGTTCTGCATTTTTCATTGAGAGCATATGTCGTAGTTTAGATATATTTTTCAGATGGAAGAATGCAGTTTTACAGATGCTAGTAACATGGCCTTCAAATGAAAGATTGGTATCAAAGAGCACACCCAGGTTCCTAGCTGACGACGAAGACTTAACAGAGCAGCCATCAAGTGTTAGACAGTATTCTAGGTTACTGCGTGAAGTAGTTTTTGGTCCAAAAATTAGAATATCTGTTTTTTCTGAATTTAGTAGTAGGAAATTACTGGTCATCCAGTTTTTTATATCAGATATACATTCTGTTAATTTAGCGAATTGGTGATTTTTGTCAGGGCGCGAAGAAATATAGAGTCAAGTCAAGTCAAATTTATTTATATAGCGCTTTTACAATTGGTAATTGTTTCAAAGCAGCTTTACATATTAGAAGCACAGAAAAAAAGGGAAGTGGTTAAAAATAAGCTGTACAAACAAGCGTGGTAATATGTAACATATACAAGATGGCGCTACATTAAGCCAATGTCGGCTGACTCCCAGGGGTGGAAAAAAACCCCTAGGAGAAAAACCCAGCGTGCTAGCACTGGGAAAAAAGTCCTAGGAGGGAAAAAAACCCTTGGAAGATATATATAATATATGTAAATGGATATGGAGATCAAAATCTGAATTATACATTTTTTGTATTTACTAGTTCGAGGTACAGACACAGTCTCTATGTGATAATATCTAGGTGAAAGAGTTTCTATGTGCTGTGAATTATTTGAGTTCTGTGACGTGAGGCGGCTAGCAGACGGTCGGTTTAGCCAGTTTGTCTGCGTCCTGATCTGGGCCCTGGTTTGTCATGTTTCAGCTCTAAGACTATTTGCCAAATTTCTAGATAGAAGAGCAGCACCATCCCGGGAGGGATGAATACCATCTCTTTTCAACAGATCAGGTCTGCCCCAAAAGCTTTTCCAATTGTCTATGAAACCTATATTATTCTGCGGACACCACTTAGACAGCCAGCCATTGAGTGATGATAACCTGCTAACTATCTCATCACTCCGACGAACAGGAAGAGGGCCAGAACAAATTACTTCTGCTGGCATTGAATTTGCGAGTTCACACACCTCTTTAATGTTAATTTTAGTGATCTCCGACTGGCGAAGTCGAACATCATTTGTGCCGACGTGGATAATGATTTTAGAATATTTACGTTTAGCATTAGCCAGCACTTTTAAATTTGCTTTGATGTCAGGTGCTCTGGCCCCCGGCAAACATGTGACTATGGTGGCTGGTGTCTCTATTTTCACGTTCCGTGTAATAGAATCGCCAATAACTAGGGCACTTTCAACAGGATTCTCAGTGGGTGCGTCACTGAGTGGGGAGAACCTGTTTGATGTTCTAATCGGAACGGAAGAGTGGTGTTTGTTCTTGCCATTATGCCGCCTCACAGTCACCCAGTTAGCCTGCTGCGTGGCTTCTACAACCGGAACCGAATGTGCAGTGTTTACTAGGCTAGTCGCATCCAAAGCAGTATCTAAGGCCCTTTCATTCTCACTATCCTCAATTAAAGTTTGGATGCGTGTCTCTAATTCTGAGATTCTCTCTGTCAGCCTGACAATATCCCTGCATTTATCACATGTGTAAGTCTCACTGCTGACAGAAAGAGCTAAGCTGTACATGTTGCATTTAATACACATGATAATCGTCGGACATGACTGACCGTGTGTTTGATGAACGCCGTCCGAAAAACTGCAACGCACACGGGACTCGCTGGCTGGATGTCTCGGTCGCTTCCCGGTGCCTGGGGCAAGGGTGATGTGCGGGACGCTGTACCTCGCGGTGGATCGATGAATGCCGGGCAGCAACGTCTCCACAGCTTCCCGATCTGGCGAGGACAGATCAGAATAACATACATCGGATAAATCCGCCATTAAATCGACAAGGTTAAGTAATCTAGTGAAAAATAAGAAAGTTATATTATGTGAATAGGAATAAAGAGAAGGATTTAGGATAAACTCCACGAAGTTCCGAGCGTAGGTCAGACAGCAGGCAGCAGGCAGAGCTGAGTATCATCAGCGTAACAATGAAAACTAATGCCATGCTTCCTAATGATATCTCCCAACGGTAGCATGTACAGAGTAAAAAGCAACGGTCCTAGTACTGAGCCTTGCGGTACACCATATTTTACTTGTGATTGATATGACATCTCATCGTTTACTACTACAAACTGATAACGGTCAGATAAGTATGATTTGAACCATGCCAATGCAATTCCACTAATGCCAACATAGTTTTCGAGTCTATTTAGAAGAATATTGTGATCGATAGTGTCAAATGCAGCACTAAGATCCAGTAACACTAATAGAGAGATACAACCACAATCTGATGATGATGATGATAACTTCAAACTCTTTGCAATTTTTCTCTGAGAAACTCATTTCTGATATTGCTCCACTATTTTTCACCACAGCATTGGGGGAATTGGTGATCCTCTGCCCATCTTGACTTCTGAGTGTCAGGGTTCTGCCCTGGCAGCCTTGTCCGTGTTGTCTGTGTTGTCTTTGTTGTCTTTGTTTCATGTCTCGTTGTTTGTGTTGTGTGTGAGCACATGGCTCTGACTGTGTTTGTGTTTGCCATGTGCTCCTCTGTTCCCACCTCCTTGTTTCCAGTTACCACACCCTCTTGTTTAGTTGTTGTCCAGTCCTCATTTGTAATGAGAGTTCTCACCTGTTCTCACCTGTTCCCCTTGTTCCCTGCTTCCTTTCTTGTTGAGTCCTCGTTAGTCTAATTGTTGTCACCTGTTCCTCATGTTCTTTGCTCCCTTTATATTGTGCACTCTTTCCCTCATGTCTTGGCCAGTTTGTTAAACCTCGTGCCTCTATGTACTTGTCTTTGTTCACAAGAGCTTATAGCATTTTTGTAGAAGTTTCCTGTATCCATTTTGTCATTGTAGTCTTGCCTTGTTCCTAACCATCTACCACCTGTCTTGTCATACCCTGGTACTGTGTCTCTGGTCTCCCCCTGTCCTGTCCAGCAGGCTGAAGCTTCCCTGGCCGCTCTTCCGTCCAACCAAGCAGCCAGGCCTGTGCAGTGCCTTCATGCCTCATTCTGCCTGTTCCTGTCCTGTTGATGTGCACAGTCCTGTCCAGCAAGCTGAGCATCCCTGTGGCCGCTTTCTCTCCCTGCCAAGCAGCTACACTGGTTCAGTGCCTGATCGTGCCTCGTGAATCTAACTACGTGTGCTGTTTGATCCTGTCTGGCTCTCGCTGCATCTTTGGGCCTCGTACTGGACACCTGCCAAAGCTCACCAGCCTGTTTACAACCTGGGCTGATCTCAGTGGCCATTCCCACAGCTTGCGTATCATTGTGCCTCACCCCTTCCTACACTGTTAGCCCGGATAAGTTGAATTTACCTAAAAAAATTTGAGGAAACTGGTTGCCTTAAAAAAAAAAAGTAATGATTAAGTAATGATTAAGTAATGTGAACTTAATAATTTGAGTTCATTTAACTTAAAATGTTTTGTAATATTAATTACTTTGTAGTTATTACACATAGTATATTTAAGTTCAATGTACTAAGCAAGTTAATTTATATAAACTTCTATTTTACTACAAAATTAAGAAAAAAAAGCAAATAAAAGGTACATTCATTCAATTTTATGTTTTATTTTAATTCAATTCTAAATACAACAAAATTTAATGTCCTGAAAATGTTTCCTTATAAAACGTGAAAAAAACCTAGTTTTAACAAATCATCTTATTGTTAAGCACATGAATACGCAACACATCACAACAAATTGCATCAAAACTATATGGTTTGTTTACACTCCTGAGTTCACAATATTGGCAGTATTCCATTTTAGGTGCCAGCTCACATTTTCCAAGGTTGAGCATTACCTGCTGAATAAAATATAAAGTATTTTTCATACAGTTAGGGTAGTCCAGTTGCAGGGCATAAATCAGTCTGAAAAAAGGACACAGAAGTCCTGAGGTTGGTCAGTTCATCCATCACCAAACATCCTTCCAAGATGATCCTTACTCTAGATGGGTTTAGCTGAGCACTTTATAGATAAACACAGAGGATTCTCACTGGAGTTTGCCTGTACAGTTGTGTTCAAAATTATTCAACCCCCACTGAAATTGATTGTTTTGGTCGGTTTGACATTGATTTTGATCATTCAGTCATCCTGCTTACAATTAAATCAAAGAGGCACGTGTAGGTCAGACAAATATAACATAACATTTATAATGAAATAACCACAAATGTCTTTTCTGAGCTCACATCATTATCAGTTTTATTCAACCCCCAAGTGACATTCAATCTTAGTACTTAGTACAACATCCTTTTACAGTTATAACAGCTTTTAAACGTGAAGCATAGCTTGACACAAGTGTCTTGCAGCGATCTACGGGTATCTTCGCCCATTCATCATGGGCAAAAGCCTCCAGTTCAGTCACATTCTTAGGCTTGCGCACTGCAACTGCTTTCTTTAAGTCCCACCAGAGGTTCTCAATCAGATTTAAGTCTGGTGACTGCGATGGCCACTTCAAAATGTTCCAGCCTTTAATCTGCAACCATGCTCTAGTGGACTTGGAGGTATGCTTGGGATCATTGTCCTGTTGAAAGGTCCAACGTCTCCCAAGCCTCAGGTTTGTGACGGACTGCATCACATTGTCATCCAATATCTCCTGGTACTGAAGAGAATTCATGGTACCTTGCACACGCTGAAGCTTCCCAGTACCTGCAGAAGCAAAACAGCCCCAAAGCATGATTGACCCCCCGCCATGCTTCACAGTAGGCAAGGTGTTCTTTTCTTCATAGGCCTTGTTCTTCCTCCTCAAAACATAGCGTTGATCCATGGGCCCAAACAGTTCTAATTTTGTTTCATCAGTCCACAGAGCACTATCCCAAAACTTCTGTGGTTTGTCCACATGACTTTTGGCATACTGCAGTCGACTCTTCTTATTCTTTGGAGACAGCAAGGGGGTGCGCCTGGGAGTTCTGGCATGGAGGCCTTCATTACGCAGGGTGCGCCGTATTGTCTGAGCAGAAACTTCAGTACCCACATCTGTCAAATCTTTTCTCAGTTCCTCAGCAGTCACACGGGGACTTTTCTCCACTCTATGCTTCAGGTAGCGCACAGCAGTCGAAGTCAGCATCTTCTTTCTGCCATGACCAGGTAGCGTTTCAACAGTGCCCTTTGCCTTGAATTTGCGAATGATGCTTCCTATGGTGTCTCTTGGTATGTTTAACATCTTTGCAATCTTCTTATAGCCATTGCCCTTCCTGTGAAGAGTAATCACCTGTTCTCTTGTCTTCCTGGACCATTCTCTTGACTTCACCATGTTTGTAACCACACCAGTAAATGTCTAGAAGGAGCTGAGTATCACAGTCATTTTAAAGCTGCCTAATTGGTGCTTATTAGGCTTTATTGCTGCTCCCTGACATCCACAGGTGTTTTCAATACCTGATTGAAAACACTTCAATGAACCTCTGTTCTTCAGAGTGGTAGTCTTTAAGGGGTTGAATAATTGTGTCAATGAAGAATTCACAAAAGAAACATTTACTACTGTATTACAAAACTAATTGATGTCATTTTAGTTGCATATGGTTCTTTAAGAAGTCCTTGTAGGATTTCATTCTGAATACAATTACAAATGTACACTAAATTCCCTAAAACCATTTACAGCATTGGGGGTTGAATAATTTTGAACACAACTGTATGAGTCCTTGTCAGCTGCAACCTAGCAGAGGAAGACAAAGATCGACAAAGACATTATTATATAATAATGCATCAGATAATGCTATTGTCAAATACTCCAAGTCATATGCTGCGTTCACGCCATGTTGTAATTATCATAATTCTGAGATGACAACATGTGACGTTCAACTCAGAGCTGTTAACATCCTTGTACTAGGAATTATGCATTTCTATGGCAACCCTATCAATGGCTAAATTAATCCGCAGCAGTCAGGTTTTACAGTGGTCATCTGATACAAGTAGGAGCTCCCCGAAAATTCACAGTTTACAGGTTTATAACAATTACAAGTTCTACAAGAACGTGAACACTTTTTACAAGCTGGAATCTTATAATTATGGTAATGACGACATGGCGTGAATGCACCTATACATACCTGGTTTACTGTAGAAAGAGCTGGCCACTGAAATATTATCAGGCTGATGTCAGGCTCGTCATTGACAACTTTTCTGTGAGGAGTAAACATTAAAGTTAAAGTCTTGATAATGGCACCTGACTTTATGGTTTACATGTAATTGTGCACTGTGCAGTATGCAGATTAATAAAATGATCAGCCTCAGAACAGGTCTCAGTAAACCCACATGACATACAGCTGATATGGAGTTTTTGGTTAAGGTGGTATAAGTGTACAAATTGTGCATAACGTGTGATATAAATGTACATATGTTCCAGATGTAAACAAGGAAATTGTTCTGTTCTTGTATAACTTCCATGTTTGAGCCTTCCATGTATGTTTAAATAGCTGAGCTCTCTTTACACAGTTATGAGGCAATACTTACACTTCCAATCCAAAGCATCTCTTCTTGACCTGAAACACAAAACAAGATAGTCTGTTGTTAAGAGAGCTATGAACCTACTCTTTCAATCAATAGCCGTGTCGAAATAAAACACGGTCGTTAAATTACTGCACTCACCATTCTTGCGCTTCATCCTCTCTCCTCCGCTGGAAGTGCGGGCGCGGTGTTCGCCGACGGCCAGAGGGTCAAACAAAGTTTCCACGCCCAACAACAGCTCCTCGAGTGAAAACGAAACAATAGAGGGCAAAAGACGAAATAACGCGCGTCAAACTCGCAGAGCAGGGGTTCATGCACGGTGATGTCCACCGCATGCGAGAGAGAACACTAGCTAACCAGAGAAAAAAGTTCCGTCGTTTAAACAAATGATTTTCACAGCTCACAAACAGTCTCTCGGGGGGAAAAAAATGATAAAAAGGCAAATGTTTGGGAAAAAATGCCTGTAGAACTTGCCAAAACAAATGTTCCAACTTCTCATCGACAGCTCCTTGAATTCACACACACCACGACAAAATGGCCTCATTACCTGCCGTAAACCAGTGTGTAAGTAAAATCATTACCTGCCGTAAATCAGTGTGTAAATCTTCCTACCTGTTTGTTCTTCCTGGTCACTCCCAAATTAGAGGTTACTGTTACTTGGTTGCCCTTTTCTCTGGCCTTTGTTGTAGGTGTCTACAAAATGTAGGTACAGATCAGAGCAGAGAGACAGACAATATTAAAATGTGTGCAACAGTTGTGTATTTACTAGTGTCCCATTTTCATATTTATATGAAATACTTAAAGGGATAGTGTAACCAAAAATGCATCCATTTACTCCGAACCTCTATGAATTTCTTTCTTCTGTATAACACAAAAGATGATATGAGATACAAAAGAGAAATGTGGGTAACCAATCCGTTTTCCTCAGTTGTGTGTGTGTGTGTGTGTGTGTGTGTGTGTAAATTGGATTTAAATGGGCAACCTACATGGTTACAGGGTTATTACATGTCAGAATTTTCAGTCTTGTGTAAACTATCCCTTTAACTTGTGTGACAATAATGTAATCATTTGAAAGATCTTTTTAGAAGGTGTCTGTTTGCATGGTTATCAAGATAAAATAGTAAGGAAAAATAAAATACCTGTGTATGTTAAAACAGAGACTTTACATTTGACCCAACGTGTTTTATCTGGTATCTCTCTCCTTTTGACTTTGGCCGTAACATTCTTCTGTGGCCAGTAGCAAAATACAGTCTACAGAAAATATAAAAACAATATGTTTATCTTTGTACAGTAAACAATAGCTCAGAGATGTGACCATACCAGAGTCCAAAGTGAGTTTCAAGGTGTCAAGTCAAAGACAAAATCAAATTGTCAAATGGCACATTTTGGGCAATTAGTAGGTGCTGCAGGATGTATATTCCAGTATAATGCTGCTGCGAAAGAGGCTAACTTACCACAGATCACCGTTATTTGCTAAATGTATTGTCATACTTGCAATTTCCCAGAACAGGACTCTCAAAAATTGCCAGCCTGAGACTATTACATCTTACAGTCAGAGTACTAAACTGCATCTGTGTTAAAGGGGACATACCATGAATATGATAAATATATATAGAACTAGAAATGAGGAGATGGGGTGGAGGATAGACATCGTATAGATTTTAAAATCTTGCTACTTACTTATAAAGCTCTAAATGGTTTAGCTCCCCAGTACCTAAGTGAGCTCTTAATGCATTATAGTCCTTCACGTCTATTGCGATCTCAGAATTCAGGCCAGTTGATAATACCCAGAATATCAAAATCAACTGAAGGCGGCAGATCCTTTTCCTATTTAGCACCTAAACTCTGGAACAATCTTCCTAGCATTGTTCGGGAAGCAGACACACTCTGTCAGTTTAAATCTAGACTAAAAACACATCTCTTTGCTCTTGCATACACATAACACATTATCAATACATTAACATTTTTCAAATCCGTTAAAGGATTGTTACGCTGCAATAATTAGGTCGGCCGGAACTGAGAACATTTCCTATAACACTAGATATACCTGTACATCAGAATAAGAATGGCATCTACGCTAATATCTGTCTCTCTGCTTATCCTTGTTACGGATGCTGGTGCAGAGAGACGAGGCAGATACGGATTTCCACAATACATATAAATCTTTACTTAAACAAGGTAGGAACACCAACATACAACGTTAACACAACAGAGAACGGACAAGGAGTGAAGGGAGTGAGTGCAATATATAGGAGTGCTAACAATAGAGTCCAGGTGCAGGTGATCCGTGATGATGAGGAACTGACGAGGGAAGTGTGTGCAGGTGAGGAGAACAGGAGGATTCTGGGAAATGGAGTCCAGGGAAACAAGGGATCTGTAACAGTACCTCCCCCTCCCGGTAGGCGCGTCCTCGCGCCGTAGATGTAACAACCGGGAGGGGGGTGGGCGCCCTGGAGACCTCAAGCCGGAGCAGGGGGAAGAGCAGACTGGAGTGGAGGTCTCCAGGGCGGGCTCAAAAGCCATGGCGGGTCAGGGGCCGAAGGCAGCCATGGCGGGTCAGGGGCCGAAGGCAGCCATGGCGGGTCAGGGGCCGAAGGCGACCATGGCGGGTCAGGTGCGGCGGGCAGCCATGGCGGGTCAGGTGCAGCGGGCAGACATGCAGCGGGCAGACATGGCGGGTCAGGTGCAGCGGGCAGACATGGCGGGTCAGGTGCAGCGGGCCGCCATGGTGGGTCAGGAGCTGAAGTCCTCACGCCGTCAAGCCCAGTCGGCGCAGAAGGACCGGCGGGAGATGGCGGAACGAAAGGCTCTGCCGACCGAAGCGCAGCCGGGACTCCAGAAGGCCGCAGTGGAAGCAGTAGGACAGCCAACCAAAAGAACACCGGGGGGAGTGAGGAAGCCAACTGAAACTGAGGGACGGAGTGACGGAGCGGAGACGGAGGAGTGTAGTCCAGAGGGAAGAGCAGGCTGACGAGTGCACAAGGTGTGAGTGGAGGCAGGATGGATACTGGTGACGCTGGTGGACTGATGGGTAACGGTGGAGCAGAGGGAGGTTGGAGCCGGGGTGTAGGTAATCGCCCAGAGGTCCGAGGTGGAGATCTGGGCGAGGGGGCTTGAGGTGGAGGTTCCGTGTAAAGGCAGGGAGGCAGGGAGGGTTCCGTGGGAGGCAGGGAGGGTAAACAGTCTTAGGGCTGTATGGGCTGTATGTTGTTTCAACCACAAAGTTCATAATAGGGGCTGGCTCGGCGGCGGCTGGAGCGGCTGGCTCGGCGGCGGCGGCTGGAGCTGAGGGCTCGGCGGCGGCGGCTGGAGCTGAGGGCTCGGCGGCGGCGGCTGGAGCTGAGGACTCGGCGGCGGCTGAGACTGGAGCTGAGGTCTCGGCGGCGGCTGAGACTGGAGGCGCTGCTTGCTCGGCGGAGACTGGCGCTGCTTGCTCGGCGGAGACTGGCGCTGCTTGCTTGGAAGCGGAGACTGGCGCTGCTTGCTCGGAAGCGGAGACTGGCGCTGCTTGCTCGGAAGCGGAGACTGGCGCTGCTTGCTCGGCGGAGACTGGCGCTGCTTGCTCGGCGGAGACTGGCGCTGCTTGCTCGGAGGCGGAGACTGGCGCTGCTTGCTCGGAGGCGGAGATTGGAGAACTTGGCTCGGCGGAGACTGGAGAACTTGGCTCGGCGGAGACTGGAGAACTTGGCTCGGCGGAGACTGGAGAACTTGGCTCGGTGGAGACTGGAGAACTTGGCTCGGAGGAGACTGGAGAACTTGGCTCGGAGGAGACTGGAGAACTTGGCTCGGAGGAGAAGTCTATCAGCCAGGTCGCATCACTGGGCGGCTTGTGTGAGGCTGGAAGAGGTGCCCAGTCCATCCCTTCATACATAATTAAAATGCCCGTAAGGACGGGAGCGAGCTCTGGAGATACTGGAGCGGACTCTGGAGATACTGGAGCGGGCTCTGGAGATACTGGAGCGGGCTCTGGAGATACTGGAGCGGGCTCTGGAGATACTGGAGCGGGCTCTGGAGACACTGGAGCGGGCTCTGGAGACACTGGAGCGGGCTCTGGAGACACTGGAGCGGGCTCTGGAGACACTGGAGCGGGCTCTGGAGATACTGGAGCGGGCTCTGGAGATACTGGAGCGGGCTCTGGAGACATTGGGGCCGCTTTCTTCCTCCTCCTCCGCTTACTGGGCCCAGTAGCGGAATATGGGTCCAGCCTGGGGCAGGCAGGGAGTTCGCTGGAAAGGTGTGCGGAGGAAGCCGGAGGTTGACTGACTGGCCCGGCCAACCGTGTTTCTGGATGGACCGGACGACAACACTGATCCTGAACCTCTTCCACTAAGAATTTGGAGCCATTCAACCACAAAATTAAATTGATAGTATCGCTTAAGGAGAAACAAAAAACAGGTTCATCAAAACGGATAGTGTCGTCATCCAATCCATCCAAAAACAGGGAGATCAACTGAGCGTCGGGCCAGTTAGACAAGTAAGCAAGCTCAACGAACTCCTCCACATACCTCTCCAGCGAACGTCCTACCTGCAGGAGCCCGATAAGGCGATCGCTGGCTGTCAGGGTGAGAGGCGTTGGAGGAGCTGGATCCAGGGAGCTGGGGAAAGTCTCCATTTTTTTTTTTTCTGTGGAAATCCTACGTCTTTGGTCCGTTCTTCTGTTACGGATGCTGGTGCAGAGAGACGAGGCAGATACGGATTTCCACAATACATATAAATCTTTACTTAAACAAGGTAGGAACACCAACATACAACGTTAACACAACAGAGAACGGACAAGGAGTGAAGGGAGTGAGTGCAATATATAGGAGTGCTAACAATAGAGTCCAGGTGCAGGTGATCCGTGATGATGAGGAACTGACGAGGGAAGTGTGTGCAGGTGAGGAGAACAGGAGGATTCTGGGAAATGGAGTCCAGGGAAACAAGGGATCTGTAACAATCCTGAGGTTTGCCGGGTGCTGG
The DNA here is from genome assembly GCA_036281575.1 of Ancherythroculter nigrocauda. Lineage (NCBI taxonomy): Eukaryota > Metazoa > Chordata > Actinopteri > Cypriniformes > Xenocyprididae > Ancherythroculter > Ancherythroculter nigrocauda. The sequence goes on from VTFQ01000021.1 coordinate 34,156,858, forward strand.
ATCCAGGCCGTATCCAGATCAGATGGAGAACCTGTGTCTGGACCTGCCTACAATGTAGCCCAGGAGACAATGGGCCTACAGATCCAGTTCTGGCTGCATCTATAATTCTGATTTTTAATCCCCGTATCCGCTTACATATATTTATATATAATCTATTTTTAATCTCTATAATAAAATGTATAATTTAGATTTTGATCTCCATATCCATTTACATATATTATATATATCTTCCAAGGGGTTTTTGTCCCTCCTAGGACTTTTTTCCCAGTGTTAGCACGCTGGGTTTTTCTCCTAGGGGGTTTTTTCCACCCCTGGGAGTCAGCCGACATTGGCTTAATGTAGCACCATCTTGTATATGTTACATATTACCACGCTTGTTTGTACAGCTTATTTTTAACCACTTCCCTTTTTTATGTGCTTCTAATATGTAAAGCTGCTTTGAAACAATTACCAATTGTAAAAGCGCTATATAAATAAATTTGACTTGACTTGACTTGAGGAGGGATGCTGATAAACACTCAGATGAACAGAGGTAATGCCGCATTCCAACCTTCTACCTGTGAAAGTCCACTGGAATGGCAGTCAAACCCGTGACTTCCCACCCGTGAACTCATACTAGATCGATGTACTCCCAGTTTCGCGCTCTGACGTCACATAGCCCGTGGAAGTACAATGGCAGCCCCTACGGATGCGGTGTTTATGCAAGTGGTACACGGAAATAGAAATAGACTTGAGGACAATATAACGCTGCAATCAAATTAATAACAATATAATAATGATAAATAATACACATGTTACACTGGACCTAATGTGGAAACAGTGGATCTAAATGCAGGAAAACACTATGAACACAGGAAAACGGAAGGAAACCACACATAACACCTTCAACAACTAACAGCACACAAATGAAAGAGGAGACTAGTGAAACAAGATAACAAGGGGGCGTTGTAAATGGAAACACCTGGGGAACCTAATCAACATAAACTATAAAAAACTACAAAGCATGACATAAAACAGAAAATAACTGATGTGTCCACAAACAAGCCACTTGTCTGCACACAGAAACTGGGTTTCTGCCTGCCAGCCATTCATAGACAGGCCTGTAAGAGCCGCTTAGCGTTTTTGCTCCTGTTGCTCGATTGCTCCTGTCTGCCTCGCTGCTCAGAGTGGTTTACGTCTGTAACTCCGTATAGCTTTGAATCTCTTACTTTTATTCATTGTTGCTTATATTATTATTACCTTTTATATAATATTGCCTACCACATTAATCTGACGTCCCTAGCTTGTAATCTTTAAATCTAAATTGCTGTTACAACGCGTTTGCATCGCGCTAGCTTGTTAACTTGTCATCAGTCTCTTGCGCGCTCCTTTTTCAACACGTTCATCAAACAGCTGTTGTAACTCGGTTCCACTTGTCACATGTTTAGTATAGCTTTCTCTGTCAGCGACGAGGGATTTACATGTCATAAATGGAGTAAAGGAGACAAAACATTATAGACTGTCTTTAGGAGTGGCCACGCTTACGGTTGCCAGATTTCCAGAATTTAATCCCACTATCACAGCTTTTCTGTTAAAAGAACACGTTTTACTTAATCTTTGCTATCTGGCAACCACACACACGGGCCCTCTCTACACTGAGGCAAGTAAGCTGGAGTTCATCGCTCTTCATTTGAGATTTCTACTTAAATTAAAGTGTCTATAAACTCTGCTCTGCACTGGGACCAAAGTGCAGGCTGATATCCAGCAGTGGTTCTCAAACTGATGCGAAAAGTGCCGTTCATTTTATTGTACTCCACCTTAAAATAACATGAAAACTGAACATGTATTTCTAGCAGGTAAAATGTCGTATATACACAACATTCAATCAAATTATCTCATCTTTCGCGGTCAAAACTGACTGCACCCACACAAGCCAGCATCGCGCTACATTAGTGCTGTTCTCGACAATATAACATTACCTTTGTTAAAGTGGGGATTTAGCACTTACTAGCATGAAATAGAAATATAGACATAGACTGCATGTAGATTTAAGATTAAAACTCTCTTTGATACAAAAACATACCCTTCTGTGAGTTACTGTTTTTAATGTTGATCATATTATACCAGCAAGAATATTGCCAGAATATAATGTTGTGGCAAAAAAGCAACCCGACTCTACTGCATAAGAGACAAACATGTCCAATTGTCTTTAAAGGTTTTATTTCTTGCAAGAAAGGTCAGACAGGTCATACAGAAACACAAGTAGCTGCAGAGTGTAAGACCAAGAACGAAAGCTTCCCCTCACTTTTATATCTCTAACCTCCAAGGCCGAAGCCTCTGTCCTTTTACCATATTAGGAACATCTCTTAGCGGCTGTAACTTTCCACACGTTGTTAGCACAGACATGTTTTTAACATACATCTTGCATGTTCCCATACAATATCTTGCTCTTTCTATTTCTAACATCTATGTTAACAATATGTTAAACATTACCACTTAAGCCAACATCATACCATGTTCCATAAGCATTATATTTCATAAGAATACAGGTAAAAATCATATGAAAGATGAAAATTTCCACAACAATTCCCTCTTCTTATCATTCATTGATAATCAGTCACTAATTCTACTTCAGTTCACATAACATTCTTAAGGGTTAACCACTAGTCATTCATATTCAACTTAAAGTATCATAATACAGCAAATTTAAGTTCTTACGTCACATTTATGCTCTTCATTTCTGATCTTCATACAAACAACAAATTAAGATACATCACCCAATCATAGAACTAATGATAACATCCTTCATTTTACAGATATATACCATGTAAATTTAGGTTCTATAACATCTTATCACAACAGATCCATTTTGTAGCCCACGATGTGTCATTGTCCAACCTCAGTGGTGATTTGGAATTCCTTGAGCTGGTTTCACCTGTATGCAAACCTTAGACAGGATAGAAAACATTTCTTTGCAATAGTCCAACATCTCATGTTCACACAATTCTGTTGATGCCACTCGTTGTTTAGCCCCTTCTATTCCCAAAAATGGGCTCTTCCAATCTAATTTTCAGGCATACATTCATTAATTACCATCCCCCTTTTTGATGTATTGTTCATCAGTTTATCATAGTGGTTGGAGACAAGTTTCTCTAAACAACATTTGCCATCAACACTAAACTAAACACCATCTTTAGAATTAAAGAAGAATTCAACCAGATTTCCTCCAGCTTTCTCTGTCTCTGAACGTGCTCTGTAAAGAGTTAGAAAAATCATGGTTATTTTCAGATAACAGATTACTCACAATCTCCTGTGTCTGCTCCAGCACTTCCTAAAGAAACAGAAACTTTTTTTATTAGTTTGGACACAAACAAAAACTCAAACCACAGCACCTCAAAGATCGTCTTCTACCTTGAACCAATAACAGGCACCTGTGTAGATAGTCACAATTCTTTCCACCTTGACTTCTCCCTTGTATTCTGTCATAAAAGCTCCTAACTTCTCACTGTAACTCACATTGTCACTCTTTTCAACCCAGTCTATAGTCTCAATACACTCTCTGACAAACAGGACCACTTCATTATGCCCACAATTTAATAGGTACCTCAGCCAATGCTTGGTGTACTTCTGAAGTGCAATTGTTTACTGTGCAATGATTTTTTCAAATGGTATTACAATTCTTTCAGTCAGTCTACCCCCTCCAGTGAGGGTCACCATCTCATCTGCATACACCAAATAGTTAGAGGACAATAGCCCTGAAACTAACACTTCACATTCCATGGTCACAACTTATCCTTCGCTCTTCCAGTCTGTTGTTTTGTCTCTGAAGACAGAGCCATCTACAAACAACACGTCCTCACAGTTATCAAATGGTTTGTCTAGCAGGTCAAGTCAAGGGCTGCATCCGAAAACTGAAAAATGCTGCCTTCTGAGAACACATTTCAAGGTAGGAAGGCATCAAGGCACGTCCGAATCCAATTTTAGCTTCACTTCCTGTTTCCTGAGATACATTCATCTGATCGATTTTTGAAGGAAGCATAGATGTATCCTTAGCTGCCTTTGATATCCCACAATCCTATGCTTTCCATTCTGTGACAGTTGAGCTACAAAAGTAAAGATGGCGTCCGAAAGTTACATTTACTGCTCAGTTTGTGTACAAATGTACGATTTTTGAGAGTAATTCAAATCAATATCATAAATGACAAAAGTAGTCATAATTACCATTAGTAGACAGAGCTGGATAAACAATCCACTTAACGCTCGTCCCATGTTCTGTATCGTCATTTCATCAGATTCAATCAAAATATCTGCTTCTCAAAATTTCTCGTTTCACTTCACCCATCTGTAACGATAAAACACTCATTCACACTAGGTTAATGACATATACACTCTCTATGGGGACAGAATATTTCCCCAAACTAACACATACAAAACATAAAGTCCAGTCACTCACTCTCACACTCACTCACACTAGACACACATGACTATAAACTGCTCACTTTCAAAGTTGCTTTTGGTGTTAAATCTAAAAGCATATTTTTAAACTTTCTTTAAACCATTTTTCTTCCCTGTATTTCTTTACTTAGTTTTTTTTACATGATCTTTTATCCAGTCTCAAAACATCTCTGTTCATTTTTATTCTTTTTCACAAAAGTCAGCTGGGTTGTTTTGGTTCTAGTCTCATTGCTTTGTTTTGTTTAAACTTTAGCAGACTGATAACAGACAGACAGAGTATCCTTGCCTCTACCCCAGCCGTCTTTCTCTCTTACTGCACAAATAATCAATTCAGCAGCCTCTCAAGACTGTAACTTAGACTTAATTTAATATCAAATTACTATACATAACCCTTGGTCAAATGTAAATGTTTTAACTTTCAAATAAAGAAAACATTACCACCATCTAAAATATGTTATGCTAGTACCCTTGTGAAAAAAAAGTGCACTTTAGTATACTTTTATAAAGTGTACTTATTGCAAAAATAATATACTTTAAAAGAACACACTTAAGTGTGAATTAAATGTAATGTTTTCATCGCTTAAGTGCATTATATCTGTACTTAATTTCAAATATATCACATATTAAGTTCATATTAAATGCAATAAGTTGAACTTAAGAGTGATTTTTTTGAACAACTTAAGTGGTACTTTAATACAACTTTATGACAACCTTCGTAATTGCTTCTAGTACCTTTAAAATATAGTTGAAGTGCACTGCTTAATGCACTAACAAGCAATTAATGTGAACTAAAATATATTTTAATATCAGATATCAATACACTTGAGTGTGAATTAAATGTAATGTTTCATCCGCTTAAGTGCAATCTATTTGTAATCAATTTCAAATATATCACAGATTAAGTTCATATTAAATGCAATAAGTTGAACTTCTGAGTGATTTTTTTAAAGCACTTAAGTAGGACTTTAATACAATTTTTTATGTACTTCAAAATATGGTAAAAGTATACTTCCGAATGTACTGACAAGCAATTAATGCGAACTTAAATATACTTTAATGTAATTTACATGTACACTATTATATAATTTAATACATTTGTAATTACATTTTCTGTACATATAATAATGAAGTTACAATTTAGTATATTTCAAAATATTACAATCAACACAAATGCAAATTGAAACCCTCTACATTTACTGACAAAATAATCTCTAAAACAAATGCACAAAAACCTTTTTGTTGATGCACAAGAAAAACCCAAGAAACACTATACACAATCACAAACAATTACAACACTTTAACTCTCATTTAGAAAGAGTCTGGAGGACAGTGAGGCTTATATGCACTATAATTTTCTCCATCACATACAAAGGTACCTAAACCTACCATCACAATCTTTCTGCATTTTTACATTTTCAGATAAAATCATTCTGTATAAGATGATAAATAAGATAACACCCATGAATTAATACAAACAAAATGTAAAGAAAAGATTCAAAACTTTGGGTAACACTGTACAATAATTTTCTATTAGTTAACTACTTTAGTTAACATGAACTATGAATGAAAAATACTTTAAGCATTTATAAATAGTTAATATTACGTATGCATTATTAAAATCAAAAGTTGCATATGTTAATAGATAATGCACTGTAAACTAACATGAACAATAACTATACATTTTATTAACTTGAGAAAAATTTTGTTTTTATTGCATAATGTTAACAAATATTGATAAATACTGTAAAAAAAAGTCAATGCACATAGATAATGTTATCTAATATATTAATTGATCTTAACAAGCGAGACCTTTTGTAAAGTGTTACCTTTTGTAAACCTTGTTACTTATAAGCTCTGCAACCCTTACTAGCACAAACATTAAACAGGACAAAAAGGTTTCTTCTAAAATCTTACTCCAGCATTACAGTGAATGTAATTTTGAAAAGAAAAAACAAAACAAACAAAAAAACAATGAATTCCAAAGGCACAAAAACAAGAAAACCAAAATTGTCTGTCACCACCTTTTTTTAAGTTGTATGAAAAAGTGCTGTTTATGTCAATGTCCCAGAAGCTCTTCATCGGCAGAAAACCTTAAATGTCCATGAAGCTGCGAACCACCTCTACACAGTATGCATAAATGAACATGTTCCAAAGAGGCAAGAAAGTAAAAAAAATAAATACCTGGAGGAAAAAAAAACAAAAAAGAAGTAAGAGTCAGTCCATTATTATAATTGGTTCAATCGAATGAAATCAATAGATATAGATATATATACAGAACTCCAAAGTTTATATCCACCTTTGTAGGTTTGAAAATAATAAAAACCCATTTGGTATTCCCTAAAGGCAAAGAGTTGCTGATAGTGATTGAAGCCTGTGGCCAAGATGTTTACTGTGTACTGATAATTTCCTCCACTTTAATACCAGTTACAGTGTGAAATAAATATGAATGAACATCTGAAGGTATGTTACAAGATACAGTACAACTGATCCATAACATGTCACATTTAATCGCTCAGATCAGTGTTTCAACGCGTGGAAAGACGTCAATGAAACAGCTTGTAAACAATGTCACGTAACATCACATTTACTTCAGAAAAATCATATTCAGCATAAACTCATTAGTCAGCTATAGAGAGGAGCATTCTGCTAATTATATGCACCACGTTACATATTCATTATAATTTTATTTTAAATATTTTTTTTTATAATTAATTTATGTATTTAATGTTTGAATACATAATTTATGACAGCTACAATTTAAATGTTTATATTTCAAAAAACAATTTAGAGTAGAAATATGATTATGTAATTCTAAAGTTTACATAATCATAACTTTATTATAAAACAAACAAATCATACAAATTAGCATTGTATTTGTTTCTTTATTTAGTACTTCCCTGATGAAGCAGTTTATTCTGCAAGGTGTAAGTAAACTTTTGACCGCAACTGCATCACCCAAGATGAATTACCTCAGTCATCAGGACAACACTGTTGTAGAATCCTGGGAGAAGCTCCTTCACATTTCCCACAAACACCAGGATTCCAGTGACCACACCATCTTCACTGACACTGGCCTTTCAAAATAGAGAACATTTTTATAAACATTTTTATACTTTACAAGGAATTAAACATAACTTTATCAATTACACAAATATAGATAAATAACCCAAGGCCCAAGCAAATTGAGGGGTTTTGCTTTGAAAATAATTATATAATAATATCATTATATATAAATATAAATATATAATGATTAGATGGGGATTTGTAAGTGCACAGGTAAGAATTTATTACTTGCAAACAGAAAAGATTCAAAGCATTTAAAAGCTATAAGGACAGTTGATGGCAGTGTTTTAGCTTGTAGTGTGTGATCAGGGTGGCTGAATTAATGGAAAAACATGGAACATCACCTCATCAATACAGGTCTTTGATTCCACACAGCTTGCACTGTATCTCCAATAACAAATCTGTACTGATCCTACAAAATGAATATATAAAACAACAGATAAGCACAAAAATATTACATATTACAAACACAAACAGTAATTGAACAACTAACTTTTCAAATGCAAAAAGAAAAATAGATTATAAGCATTACTGGTGGTTATAATAGCGATTAAATGTATATAATTGTCTTTAAATGTTACAAGATCAGATCTTTGAATTTAGTTCTGCAAATTTAACTTAAAGTCATTTAAAATAATTTAAAAAGTCAGAGATCAGTGTTCTTTGAACACGCCCACACACGCGACCACGTTCATATTGTATAAGAAATTATTATAATGCAATCATAAATAAATTACAGGAAACATGATTAATTCACCTCCATATTGCGATTAAACTAAATAAGTTACACTCATAAGAACTGCTATGTTCCGGTGAAAAAATAAAAATAAAGAGAGCATATATCAAGATACTTACTTGCTTCTATATTTGTAATACATAACGTCTCATTTGTAGTAATCCAAACGTGCGCTCCTTTGTTTTCTTCTTTGATCAGCAAAGTTGCCTCGCGCATCGCGATCACAGAAAGATGCATGAAGCTGAAGGTGCATTTTTCAAACTCTGGTGAAGTAATGCGCCGTCATGACGTAGTATTGTGGCGCATGCGCATGATTAAATTTGTTCAAGTTGGAAGTTTTTCTAATTCATTGTTGTAGTTAGACTGTAAGTTTACAGAACTTGACTCATTCACCTAACTGAAATTCAATTATTTTATAGTTTAGTCTGATTAAAATTAAATGTATTTTAACTGAATATGAATTCAAATTATTTTTAGATCTGTTAAACTTTTGCTTGCAATTAAATAGGTTTAATCAACTTAGAACAACAATAATATTATAAGTATTATACAGATATGTAAAGTACAGCACTGTTGCATTAAGTATCACAAATACAGCACTCCGTAAAAAAAAAAAAAAAACATTTTATGTCAAATATTATGTAGAAAACTGACACTAGTCGAGTTTAGAGCAGGAGCTGGTGATAAAAATTTCAACAATAAGTTGTACAGGATTATACACTGTATAAGCAAGTGTTTTGAAATTCAGAAAAATAAATTTCAAGTGTATTAATGCACACAGTATTTATTAAAGACTAAGCACATTTAAAATACATTAACAAATGTCATCTTGGACAACACACTTAAGTTGAAATTAAAATAAATTATTTTTCATGTGCTTTAATATATAAATCAATACATCAGAATAAGTTTACTTATTTAAAACACTATAAAGTCATAATTAGGTAAAAATTAAGTGCATTTTTAAAAAGTGCTCTTAAGCATGTTTAGAAATATTGTCATGAAAGTGTACTTTCTTCAAGTACAACTTAATAAGTCATTATTACAAAGTGCATTTTTAAAAAAGTGTTAATAAATATTGTCATTTAAGTGTACTTTTTTAAAGTACAACTTAATAAGTCATTATTACAAAGTGCATTTTTAAAAAGTATACTAAGTACACACAAAGTACACTTTCAATACAATTAAGTGCACTTCTTTTTCACAAGGGTAGCCATTTTTGAGGTTATCTTTAGTTTAAATGCTGAATGCACTTAACTTTCTCTTGAATCTGCAAAATCAGTCTTCATCTTTAACACCACCATGCCTTGGAATTATCCTATGTCATGTCTAATGACCTGCAGGAGTAAAAACTATGATAGAGATACATTCGTTCAAAATCACACAGCCTCATGAAGTCAGGGATTCATCATAATGCTGAGACCTAAACTTCTATACAGTTCTTGCCAATAGGGCAACCAACATCATGTTACTAAATTTTACTCTGGTCTCCCCAGAAATTATGGACAATCACCTCATGGTCTCAGTCGGCTCTTGAAAGCTCATTCCCATCAGCTCTATATCAATACTCTTTTTCCTCAGGATCTTGTCCCCTGGCATAGTTGCTTGTCACAATGAAAAACAAGCCATCTTAGGAATGCGGTTCCCATTCAGTCGGTCACGTTCGACGTACGTCGGACAGACCGACGAATAGGAATCTCGCTAGAGAGGCCAATCTACTTCGAGTGTAACTAAACGAGCCAATGCACATTGGCATGCAATCATATGCATCAGCTGCTTACCTCGCAGCGCGGGTATATAATGAGCAGCAGGTGCGTTGCATCTTCAGCTTTTCGCTTCGGAGCCAAACCTTCCATGAAGACAGCTACTGAAAGCGAGTGTGGTGAACGAGTCTCTCTTCAAGACGTCTCTTTGTTGCGGGGTGCAGGCGGACAGCGCAGCAGCGGGGCCGATTCTCCTTTTGTTTTTGTTTTTGCCTTTTGTTTGATTGAGCAAAGCTGTAATCAGCGTGAAGGCCGTTCTCACGGCTGGTGAAACGGTGCGCCTAGAGCGCTAAAAAAGCTGTTGTTACAGCTGGTAAGAGGAGCGCCTTCAAGGAGAGTGCACACGACAGGCTGCACATTCCCTGTCTGTGCTGCAGCGGCTATTCCCCTGCGTGCTTCAGCACCTAAAAGAGTCAGTCCTTGAAAGAGCTAACACGAGTAGTTCGCGTCTTTTTAAAGATGTCGTTCTACTTGTGTGTTTCTGGATGCGGTCGTTACCTGGCGCCTCGGGATGGTCACCAGCGCTGTATCGCGTGCTTGGGCTTAAGGCACGCTGAGGCAGCGTTTGTGGATGAGTCATGTACCCATTGTGGGAAGATGACCATCGCGGAGTTGCGGTCGAGACTCCACTTTCTGCAAAGGGGTGGAGTCCCGGTCCCGACGCCTCGCTCCAATCCTCCTCAGAGGGTTGCTGCGAGCGGCGGGGCTGGTGACTTGAGGATACCGGTGAGCGCGCTTCCTTCGGGGAACCAACCCCCTAGGAACCCTCCCCCCTCGTGCGCTCCGCAGCCAGTAGAGCTGCCCGCGGAACGTGGTGGACCACCCCAGAGGTGTGTACCATCCGTTTCCTTCGGAGCTCCCCCAGACGACCGGATGTCGATCGCTGCATCGGAGGGTGAGCCTGATGCTTCTGGGGAGGATGAGTCGGCGCAGTTGCCTCCTTCGGGGGTGACAACTGTGCCCGACACGGACCCAGAAATGATGGCTATGCTTTCCCGGGCCGCCAACAGGGTCGGGCTCGTGTGGAATCCTCCACCGTGTCCCGAACCCTCGAGGTTGGATGACTGGTATCTCGGGGTGGCCAGGGCTGGTTCTCAGCCCCCCACCCCAGTGCCCTTCTTCCCGGAGGTGCATGAGGAGCTCACAGGCACGTGGACGGCACCTTTTACTGCCCGAAACCGTGTCGGTGGGTCCTCCTCCCTCACCACCCTTGATGGCGGGGCAGCGAAGGGTTACACACGCATACCCCCTGTGGAACGGGCCGTTGCTATGCAACTGTGCCCTAACTCCACCTGGCGGGGGGAGCCGTCTCTCCCTTCCCGGGCCTGTAAGTACTCGTCGGATCTTACCGGCAAGGCTTATCAGGCCTGTGGGGAAGCTGCCTCTGCCTTACACACTATGGCGTTGTTGCAGGTCCATCAGGCCAAGGCACTGAGGGACCTGCACGAGGGTGGTCATGATCCACAAGTTCTCCAGGAACTTCGTGCCGCGACGGACCTCGCGCTTCGAGCGACGAAGGTTACGGCGCGGTCAGTGGGTCGTGCGATGTCCACTATGGTGGTCCAGGAACGCCATCTCTGGCTGTGTCTTGCGGACATGAGGGATACCGACAAGGTCAGGTTTCTTAATTCCCCCGTGTCCCAGACCGGCCTTTTCGGCGACTCGGTCGAGAACTTTGCCCAACAGTTCTCGGCTGTACAAAGGCAGTCTGAGGCCATCAGTCACATCCTGCCGAGGCGGTCAGCTGCTGCACCTCCACCGCCGGCGGCACCTCAGACTACCCGTCGCCGAGGGCGCCCCCCTGCAGCCGCCCCCGCTCCCGCGCCCCAGCAGCAGCAGCCTCCATCCAAGCGGCGCCGTGGAGCCGGTCGCGGGCGGGGTGCCCAGCCCGTCCAGCCACCCCCCAAGAAGAAGGGTGGCAAGGCCAAGTCCAAGCGGCCCTAGGACGGGCGACCCGGAGATGGAGGGGACTGCTCTTCAGGAGGTGGTGACTGCACCGCTCCTTCCCCCGGAGGAGGGCCGGGTGGAGAATCTTTTGTTGTTTCCTTTTGTTCCGCCGCTGGCTCAACAACCAGCGGTACCCAAATTTTCAATGAAAGAGCAGTTTCCTTTATCTCCGGGTCCGAAGAGGGCTCGGAGAGCAGTGGGAGGGCTAGAACCTCACCACTCTCATCCACCTCTTCTGTCGCCAGCGGACAGCAGCGAGCAGCAGGTAAGCAAATCCTTGACTGCTCCCTCTGTCCACCCGTGGAAGCAGGTAAGTGTTGCACAGCACACTGTGACCCCGCTTCGGGCCGCCTCACACAGAGAGCCTCCCGGGCCGCGTCCCTGCGTTCCACCTCGCTGCCCCGCGGCGGGTACGCCGGTGGTCCCCTTGGTGCCGCTGGTGCGGTCTCTGGGAGCCTGGCTAGCGCTCCCCAGTCCGTCTCGCTGGCTCCTCCGGACCATCAGGCTCGGCTATGCGATTCAGTTCGCCCGGCGTCCCCCCAAGTTCAGGGGCGTCCTCTTCACTTCAGTGAAAGATGTCGATGCCCCTGTTCTGCGTGCAGAGATCGCAGTCCTACTGGCGAAGGACGCGATAGAGCCGGTCCCTCCAGCCGATTTGAGGTCAGGGTTCTACAGCCCCTACTTCATTGTACCCAAGAAAAGCGGCGGGTTACGACCGATCTTGGACCTGCGAGTTTTGAATCGGAGCCTTCACAAGCTACCGTTCAAAATGCTTATGCAGAAACGCATTTTCGAGTGCATCCGTCCCCAAGATTGGTTTGCAGCGATCGACCTGAAGGACGCGTACTTTCATGTTTCGATTCTTCCGCGACACAGGCCATTCCTGAGATTCGCGTTCGAAGGTCGAGCATATCAGTACAGAGTCTTACCCTTCGGGCTGGCCCTGTCTCCCCGCGTCTTCACGAAAGTCGTGGAGGGAGCCCTTGTTCCCATGAGAGAACAGGGTGTTCGCATTCTCAACTACCTGGACGACTGGCTCATTCTAGCACAGTCTCGGGATCAGTTGTGCGAACACAGGGATTTAGTGCTCAGGCACCTCAGCCAGTTGGGGCTTCAGGTCAACTGGGAGAAGAGCAAACTCGCCCCAGTGCAGAGGATCTCTTTTCTCGGTATGGAGTTGGATTCGGTCGAACGGGTAGCACGCCTCACAGAGGAACGTGCTCGGTCGGTGTTGAACTGCCTGAATACGTTCAATGGCAGGACAGCGGTCCCACTGAAGTTTTTTCAGAGGCTCCTGGGGCATATGGCGGCTGCAGCGGCTGTAACACCGCTTCGGTCTGCTTCATATGAGACCGCTTCAGCACTGGCTTCACGGCCGAGTCCCGAGATGGGCGTGGCAACGCGGCACGTTCCGGGTGCCAATCACTCAGGAGTGCCGCCGTACCTTCAGCCCGTGGTCGGACCCCTTGTTTCTTCGGGCAGGAGTGCCCCTAGAACAGGTGTCCCGGCATGCTGTGGTGTTCACAGATGCTTCTGCCACCGGCTGGGGTGCCACGTACAACGGGCATGCAGTGTCAGGGGTTTGGACGGGACCCCATCTGCATTGGCACATCAATTGCCTCGAGTTGCTGGCAGTACGCTTTGCGCTGAGCCGCCTCAAAGGCCTGCTTCGCGACAAGCATGTACTGGTCCGTACGGACAACACTGCGACCGTTGCGTACATCAACCGCCAAGGTGGTCTACGCTCCCGTCGCATGTCGCAACTCGCCCGCCATCTCCTCCTGTGGAGTCGGAAGCATCTGAGGTCGCTTCGCGCCATTCATGTCCCCGGTGTGCTCAACCGTGTGGCCGACGAGCTATCACGAGCTGCGCTGCCCGGAGAGTGGCGACTCCACCCCCAGGTGGTTCAGCTGATCTGGAGAGAGTTCGGAGAGGCTCAGGTAGACCTGTTTGCCTCACCAGAAACCTCCCACTGCCAGTTGTTTTACTCTCTGACCGAGGGAACACTCGGGACAGATGCACTGGCTCACAGCTGGCCCCGGGGCCTGCGCAAATATGCGTTTCCCCCAGTGAGCCTACTTGCACAGACCCTGTGCAAAGTCAGGGAGGACGAGGAGCAGGTCTTGTTAGTTGCGCCTTACTGGCCCAACCGGACCTGGTTCCCAGAACTCTCACTTCTCGCGACAGCCCCTCCCTGGCCCATCCCTCTGAGGAAGGACCTCCTCTCTCAGAGACGGGGCACTCTTTGGCACCCGCGTCCAGACCTCTGGAAACTCCATGTCTGGTCCCTGGACGGGACGCGGAGGTTCTAGGTGACTTACCCCCTGAGGTACTTAACACCATCACTTCGGCACGTGCACTGTCTACGAGACGTGCTTACGCCTCGAAGTGGAACCTGTTCGTCGAGTGGTGTTCTTCTCGTCGAGAAGACCCCCGAAGATGCTCGATCGGAGTCGTGCTTTCCTTCTTGCAGCAAGGGTTGGAGCGTAGGCTGTCCCCCTCCACCCTCAAAGTCCATACTGCTGCCATATCCGCTTACCACGACCACATAGATGGCAAATCTGTTGGTCAGCACGACCTGGTCATCAGGTTCCTTAGGGGGGCGAGACGGTTAAATCCTCCTCGTCCCCCCTCCATACCCTCTTGGGACCTTACTCTGGTGCTCAGAGCACTCCAGATTGCTCCCTTTGAGCCTTTGCTGTCAGCAGACTTAAAGATTCTCTCTATGAAGACTTTGCTGCTGGTGGCATTGGCCTCCATCAAGAGGGTAGGGGACCTGCAGTCATTTTCGGTCGACGAATCGTGCCTAGAGTTCGGGCCGGGTGACAGCCACGTGGTACTGAGACCCCGGCCTGGCTACGTGCCCAAGGTTCCTACCACTCCCTTCAGGGACCAGGTAGTGAGCCTGCAAGCGCTGCCCTCGGAGGAGGCAGACCCAGCCCTGGCTTTGCTCTGTCCAGTTCGCGCCTTGCGACTGTACTTAGACAGAACTCGAAGCTTCAGGACCTCAGACCAGCTCTTTGTCTGTTACGGAGGCCAGCAGAAGGGAAAGGCTGTCTCCAAGCAGAGGATGGCCCACTGGATAGTGGATGCCATCGCCCTGGCTTACCAAGCTCAGGGCGTGCCCTGCCCGCTCAGGTTGCATGCCCACTCCACGAGAGGTGTGGCATCCTCCTGGGCGCTGGCTCGTGGCGCCTCGCTAACAGACATTTGTAGAGCTGCGGGCTGGGCGACACCTAACACGTTCGCTAGATACTATAGCCTTCGTGTCGAGCCGGTCTCCTCCCGTGTTCTCGCCTCAGGTCAGAGGCACGGAGAGGCCCCGGCTTAGTGTCGGCTTGCTGCGCTACATGCGCATTCTATTCTCCAGAGAGTCCCTACGGGCAGACCCTGTTGAGTCCTCCGGTTATCCTTCGGCAGCCGACGTGGCGGAGCGTCTGGCGCCAGGCCTATACTCCGTTGTATCCTTGAGAACCGGATTTAGGCTGGGTTCCATATGTGTGACCCTACGGGGATCCCATATGGCTTTTTCCACGGCTGCTCCTAAACGAAGCCCGTGTCTTTCCCTCTGGGAGAACCCATCTCTCATCGAATGGAGTCACCCCAGTTCTTCCATATGTTGTACAACCTACAAGGTTAGTCCATATGTACTTATCCATATAACTCCTTCGGGGAAGGATATGGCTTCCGCAGCGTTCCTTATCGCATGTAAGGCTACGCTTTCCCAGCGTTATCCAATTGTCGCTCTGAGTGGGTTTTGGGAACAACAGTGATCGACCCTCTCTGCGTGAGCCTGGTCCCACCGTCCTTAGGCAAGGGGGTTCAGGTGGCTCACGACAGAGCGCTGGAAGAGGGCAGCTCCTGTGGCGCTTTGGTAGGGATTCCTATTCGTCGGTCTGTCCGACGTACGTCGAACGTGACCGACTGAATGGGAACGTCTCGGTTACATAGGTAACCCTCGTTCCCTGAAGGAGGGAACGGAGACGTACGTCCCGTCGCCACAGGCGTTGTCCTGCTGATGCTGCCGCCTGCTCGGTTCGGCTCCTCAGCGAAAACCTGAAGATGCAACGCACCTGCTGCTCATTATATACCCGCGCTGCGAGGTAAGCAGCTGATGCATATGATTGCATGCCAATGTGCATTGGCTCGTTTAGTTACACTCGAAGTAGATTGGCCTCTCTAGCGAGATTCCTATTCGTCGGTCTGTCCGACGTACGTCTCCGTTCCCTCCTTCAGGGAACGAGGGTTACCTATGTAACCGAGACGTTTCTGGTGAGTGGTATAGAGGAGCATTTTTGGGTCAGACTGCTGTTCTTCTCACAGGTCATTCCCACTTTTAATGCTGCTGGCCTCACAGACATCGCTCCACTCTCATACCCATCTCACATAAACACCTCCCATCAGGGTAGATGCCCAGTGGTGGCGGTAACCCCCTGTCTTAGGTTGTCCTCTGTCTGGCCAAAGAGAATCTTACCCGTCATTGAGAAATCACCTCGTGCACACTGGTACCCGCTCTTTCCCATTCCAGAACTTTGACAGTTTTCTTCAGCAGAATCAGGTGTTTTCTGGAGCTTAGGGAAGTTGCATTCAAGAGCCACCAGAGCCATTGGACTGCCTAATAGTGTTAAAACATGGAGACAGGTTAATGACAGCAGTATTTAAATCACTGAAACCATTAGACTGTGCATTCTCTCAGCAGCAACATATCAGTGCTGAGATTATACTCGGTGAATTTAATTCTCACAACTGTCCATTCAGTGTATTGTTCTGCCACATCTGTAACTGGAGCCATCGGCCTTGCACATGGTGGTGACAAAGATCAGACAAAAAAGTTACTGGTCATAGAAGAAATTCATCAAAATAGTCACTTCTGTCCTTCAAGGTCTATATAACTAATTTAATCTACACTCATTGAGTTTTCCTTTAACAAATTTAACAGTTAATTTCCCTCTTTATGGCAATCATCTCTTTTAACATCTCTGTGTCCATGATTTTCAACAGAAACACTGTGCTTCACTATAAATAGCTTGTTATCACTTATGACAAGCTCTGATAGCAGCTTTTAGCTGACTTTGAGTGAGAGAGACTGAGGATTTCAGGACTGGTACTCTGCCTTTTATAACTTTTAACATCAACTTTATCTACTGTCTTTTGTTTTTGGCCCAGCTTAAGACTTTGCCAGAAATTACATTCATTTCCAAAAAAAAAAACAACTATGTTTATATTTGTCTTTTACTCACACATCATGGAAATCAGAGATTACAAATTTCCAGTCAGGTTGAGTTTCTGTTACAACTGGCAGTCTCATTTTTGCCATTTAAACTTTTAGACATTAAAAGTCCTAAATCATTTTAGTTATTTTACATTGTGATAGTGATGCGCTCATCACATAAAAACATACTTGAGACTGTTCAACTTTTTTTTCCACAAAGTGAAACATTCTTTCAGAATTTTCATTTTCACTTTCATAACATAAATTTTTTCCTGCTATATTTCCCTTCATCATAGCCACTTATCTCACTATCAAATAGTTAGTCTGCAGATGCAGAACATATTATCAATATGTTTTCTAATGTTTTGCAGAACCACAATGTTATTTTAACCATATTTCAACTACTAGGTTGCACTGACAGCCTTGTAGCTGCTTTCTCCTTCAACCGTTCTTATATAAATTGTAGTTCTCTAGTCATCTAATGTCATGCATCCATTTAATGGATGAATAAACAAAACTTTTTTGTAAGTTACATTCACATCGAACTTCTTCCCTACATGCCAATTCTTTCTGCATTAAAGGTGCTAAAGAGGATGTTTTGTTTTATACATTTTTGCAATATTACTTGAAACTGTCTTTACTAACTGATAAAAGACTATTTATTAGGTGCACTGAAAGGAATAATATTAATATACATCATCTGTGCACGAGGTAGGGCCTTAAATCATCGCGTAAACGATTGGCCCTCTGGCTTGTCAATCACTGCCGTGACGTTCCTTGTGAGAGATGTGCGCGGATTGGCCCTCTGGCTTGTCAATCACTGCCATGACATTCCTTGTGAGAGACGACCGCGGCTGCGCGCTCCAGTAACTTTCCACACTCCACAGGTGCCGCATGCGAAGTTTTTGTCCGGAGACAGAAGTAACAACTGCAGATTATGAGTTACCTGTGGTGAGTCCGACATAATGAATCCACTAACACGATACAGCGAATGCCGGTGGTAAACACTCATGTTCCAATACCCGTGCACGAGTTTTGGGAGGCGTTCCCTCGAAAGAAGGGGGGGGGTTGTTCTTACGCATGCACTCATTTCAAAAACTCAGTAACAGTCTTTGGTTTCTCAGTCGACGAAAAGATCCTCTTTAGCACCTTTAACCTTCTTTCCCTTCTGTCTGCTTCCTCTAGCCTACAATCTATTGTCTGCTTACATTTCACACACACTGCTCTCACACAAACACAACATCCCCAAATCGCAGTTCTCTTCAACTCATTCCCTTACGACCTTAAGTCATGACCACTCAACCTTCCCTCTTCTGGAAAATCATAATACTTAACTAACTTTTCTATATCTAACATGCATCTTTGGCCATACAATTTTCTCATTTGATAAAACACTGGTGCATCATATTTTGCAAGCTTGCTCTGGGACTTACCCAATTTTTGGCTCTCTCGACTCATGTGGATTTCCTTTCGGTGCGCACCTACTAATCTGTTGGACGTCTCCTACAGATCCGATTGTTCTACCCCAAAATCGGTACGGGTTGAGCCTCAATGCTCGAACTTTACCCAAAACTGAGCCTCACTGCTCCAGCTCAAGCATTTAAACTGTGTCACTCCTTCACAAATTTATTAATTTCAGCACTCTGGCTGTAGCCGGGCTCAGTCCCAAAATTTGCTCCAATGTGACTCAGTCTAGATTTCTCAGAAATCTCCCCGTATGGAAACGCTTTTGCTGTACCACGTGATCAGTTTTAGGGACTTCTTGATCTTGCTGCTTTTCTTTAATGATGTTTAGATTATGTCATACAGCTTCAGTTCACTTTTTCAGCAGCACCCTCACTGCCGTTTGGGCTTACTTCCCACAGATTGTTTCAGCTTGTGTGACGCAGCTCAAATTTCTCCCCTAGAAATTATCTGTACTGCTGCAGCGTGACCTCAATTCCTTAAACCCTCCGGACCACAACCACAGAGTCAGCCAGAGCCACCAAAATGGTTTGTCCCGTTTCCTAATTGTCTTATTTTACCAGTTCATAAAATTTTCCTTTTTCACTTTCCCATAAAACTCATATTTAAATCACTTAAATCACAAATTTTTCAATTTTTCCTGTTTCCTAATCTTCCAAATTTTACTAACTCACACTTACTCTTAATTCCCCATAAAATTTAGATTTATCTCTTACCAGAGAGTCGTGTAGCCACCTGGGTTCATTTTCTGATTCCAGTGGTGTCCCCTTCTGGACCCTGGCGGTCGGCCCCTCATCCCTTAATCTATTCGGGGTAGGGCTGAGACTACTATTAAGTCCAGGATGATCAGTCACCGTCCGCTCTCAGGTCCAAAGGGCACATCCAAGGAATCCCACCTTCTGACACCAATTGTTGTGGCAAAAAAATCAACCCGACTCTACTGCATAAGAGACAAACATGTCCAATTGTCTTTAAAGGTTTTATTTCTTGCAAGAAAGGTCAGACAGGTCATACAGAAACACAAGTAGCTGCAGAGTGTAAGACAAAGAACGAAAGCTTCCCCTCACTTTTATATCTCTAACCTCCAAGGCCGAAGCCTCTGTCCTTTTACCATATTAGGAACATCTCTTAGCGGCTGTAACTTTCCATACGTTGTTAGCACAGACATGTTTTTAACATACATCTTACATGTTCCCATACAATATCTTGCTCTTTCTATTTCTAACATCTATGTTAACACTATGTTAAACATAACCACTTAAGCCAACATCATACCATGTTCCATAAGCATTATATTTCATAAGTGTACAGGTAAAAATCATATGAAAAATTAAAATTTCCATAACAATAATATATAATATCCCGAATATTGATTTTATACAACAATTCAACAAACAAAAGGGTAATATTAAGTGATGTGCATTTTAAACAGTATTGTCAGTATTTTTGCTCTATTTTGCAACGAAAGGCACAGCAGAACTGCAGCACACAAGCTGTGTTTCGTGAACGAATCTGTGGCTTTGAAGGAATCGTCAATGATTCAATGATCCATTCATAAATACAGGCACTTGCTTTGATACTGAAAGAATGAATGACTCGATGATCCACTCATAAAAACAGTGACTTATCGCCACCTACTGGCGGTTTTAATGTAATATTTAAAAGTATCACTTCGTTTTTATCATCATTGTATTTATTTATTTATTTTTTTAAATTTTATTTAAGGCATTATTTATTTTACAAAGGTATTTATAAAGGAAAAAATATTGTCCCTTAATGGAAAAGTGTAACTGCAGTCTAAGTGGAAAAGAGAGGGTACACAGAAGGATGTTAAATCCCTCAGGGTGTACGACACTCTAGAAAGTTTGAGAACCGCTGAAAGAGGATATGTACAACTGCACAAGTGCTACTGCTAAGAGTGCAATGTCAATACAGCCTGTTACCTTGATTCAAATTTTTCATAAGCTTGAATGAATTGGTCTAAAGAGAAAAAATATAATGACTATTTTGTCTAAAGACTACATATAAAATAGCTATCAAAATTAATGTTGGTAACTGTAGTTTGACTAAAAGTAATGACTAAGACTTCACAAAAATGTGATGACTTTTCGTCGACTAAAACTAGACTAAAATATGAAAGACTAAAATGACTAAAATGTGACTAAGACTAAGGAGCATTTTAGACTAAGGAGCTAAGATAAAGACTAAGACTAAATCAAAAATGGCTGCCAAAATTAACACTGGACACCAGCCACCATAGTCACATGTTTGCTAGGAACCAGAGCACCTGACATCAAAGCAAATTTAAAAGTGCTGGCTAATGCTAATCGTAAATACTCTAAAATTATTATTCACGTCGGCACTAATGATGTTCGACTTTGCCAGTCGGAGATCACTAAAATTAACATTAAAGAGGTGTGTGAACTCGCAAGTACAATGTCAGGAGAAGTAATTTGCTCTGGAAAAGTTTTTGGGGCAGACCTGACCTGTTGAAAAGAGATGGTATTCATCCCTCTCGGGATGGTGCTGCTCTTCTCTCTAGTAATATGACACATAGTCTTAGAGCGGAAACATGACAAACTACGGCCCAGGTCAGGAAGCAGACAGACCGGCTAAATCGACCGTCTGCTAGCTGCCTCACGTTACAGAAGTCAGATAATTCCCAACACATAAAAACTCTTACACCTAGATATTATCACATAGAGACTGTGTCTGTACTCTGAATTAGTAAATACAAAAAAACTTTCAAACCCATTTAAGGGTAAAGATTTAATTAATGTTCAACAAATAAAAAATAGAGATAATAATGATAAACAATTGATAAAGCTTGGGTTGTTAAATATTAGACCCCTTTCTTCAAAAGCACTTATTGTAAATTATATTATGACAGACAATAATCTAGATGTGCTGTGTTTGACAGAAACTTGGCTAAAACCGGACGATTACATCACTTTAAATGAGTCTAGCCCTCAAGGTTATGATTATCGACACAATCCTCGTGAGAAAGGCAAAGGGGGAGGTGTTGCTGTAATTTATAGTAATATTTACAGTATTAGTAAAACGTCTTTTTAAATATAATTCCTTTGAAGTGATGGTGCTTTATGTAACATTATGTAAATTGACATTTGTGCTGGCTACTGTATACAGGCCACCATACAGACTTTATTAAAGAATTTGCTGATTTTCTGAGTTAGTACTAGCTGCAGATAAAGTCCTTGTTGGTGGTGATTTTAATATCCATGAAAAGGATGCATTGGGATTGGCATTTGCAGACATTCTAAACTCTGTTGGTGTTAGACAACACGTGTCAGGACCCACTCATTGTCGTAATCACACTTTAGATCTAATATTGTCAGATAATTCGATATTAATGCTGTTGAAATTCAGCAGCAGAGTGATGACATCTCAGATCATTATCTAGTCTCGTGTATACTACATTTAGTCAAAGTGGCTAAACTGCCTCCCTGCCATAAATATGGTAGAACCATCACTTCTACCACTAAAGATCGCTTTATAAATAATCTTCCTGATCAGTTTCATTGCCTTAGCATACCAGACAGCTTAGAAGACCTCGATGTGACAACAGAAACTATTGCCTCTGTCTTTTCCATCACATTAGACTCAGTTGCTCCTTTGCGTTTAAAAAAGATTAAGGAAATTAATCCAATGCCATGGTACAATGAGCACACTCGGGCCCTAAAAATAGCAGCCAGGAAAATGGAGCGCAGCTGGAAGAAAACAAAACGTCTCGGGTTACGTCTGTAACCCTGGTTCCCTGAATAAGGGAACGAGACACTGCGTAAGCGCTTTGGGAACACCTCTACGTGTTTCGTCTTGAAGCACTTGTGAAATTGAACCAATAGTGTGACGGGGGGGAACCCCCGACATCAAAGCCTTTGAGGCAGCCATACCCCTGGTAGAATGCGCCCAGACAGCCAAAGAAGAAGGCTGCCCAGAGGACTGATAAGCGAGCGAGATGGCCTCGACCACCCACTTACTCATTCTCTGCTTGGACGCTGGACCTCCTTTGTTAGGAGATCCGTAACACACAAATAGCTGTTCAGTTTTTCGCCACAGGGCAGCTCTGTGGACATAAGCGTCTAAAGCCCTCACTGGGCAGAGCAGATTTAGTTGTTCCTGATCCGCATTTGTAAAAGGTGGAGGACAGAAGGCCTGCAGCACAATGGGCCCTGGGACATTTGTAGGGACCTTGGGAATGTACCCAGGTCTAGGTGTAGAAAAGCTTTGACCATTCCAGGTGCAAAATCTAGGCATGAAGGAGCAACCGATAGTGCTTGTAAGTCTACAATTCTTTTGAGAGATGTTATGGCCAGAAGAAATATGGTTTTTAACGTGAGGAACTTCTCAGACACTTCCTCTAATGGTTCAAAGGGAGCCACAGCTAACCCTTCCAGCACAATGGCTAGGTCCCAGGACGGAGTCTTTGTGCGTACTACAGGCCTCAGCCTCTGAGTACCACGGAGAAAACGTATAACTAAAGGGTTTCTACCCACAGAAACACCCTCTATTTTTGCGTGATAAGCGGAAATCGCTGCAATATATATATATATATATATAGAAGGAGTTAAACCATCCAAGAATCTTTCTTGGAGAAACTGCAGTACATGACTGATGGAGGAGTGGAACGGATCCACCTGAAATCGGCTACACCAAGTAGCAAACAGCCCGCCCGCTTGAGACAGAAGGTCCTGCCTGATCGGAATCTCCATGGAGGAGCCTTCCAAGAGGGATACTAGATCCGTGAACCATATCCGGGTCGGCCAGAACGGGGCTACCAATATTAGACGGACCCCGTCCCGTCGAACCCTCTCCAGAACTCCGGGGAGCAGAGCAATCGGGGGAAATGCGTACAGACGCAGCCTCGGCCACGTCTGTACCATAGCATCCAACCCCAATGGGGCTGGATGGGTCAGAGAGTACCACAACGGGCAATGAGACGTCTATTTCGAGGCAAATAAGTTGACTTCTGCGCGACTGAAATTCTTCCATATCAGCTCCACCACCTCGGTGTGGAGCCTCCATTCCCCGGGCCTCAGCCCCTGCCTCGACAGGATGTCTGCCCCCACATTTTGATGTCCCGGGATATAAGCTGCTCTCAGAGAGAGAAACTTCCCCTGGGACCATATGAGGATCTGATGGGATAACTTGCACAGCTGTCGAGACCTCAGACCCCCCTGATGGTTGATGGCCCCTTAGGTCTGGGAGGAAGTATTTGAGTGCTCGAAATACCGCCATCATCTCCAGCTGATTTATATGCCAGGAACGATGATGGTCCCCCCAAAGACCCTGAGCTGAGCGACCACTCATGATCGCCCCCCAGCCTGTGAGAGACGCATCCGTCGTTAGCATTTTACGACGACAAGGAGCCCCCAACACAGGACTCTGGGACAGAAACCATCGCCAAGGCACGAAGGCATCGCCGCATGACCTTGATTGTGCGAAAAGGATTTCCCCTCGGAGAAAACCCTCTGGTTCTGAGCTACCACTGTAACGGTCTCATATGCAGCAGACCAAAAGGTATCACGTTGGAAGCAGCTGCCATCAGACCTAACAGTTTCTGAAACTGTTTTACAGTGAGTGACTGGCCTAATTTCACCCCGGCAGGGACCGCTGTGCCCCGAAAACGCACGAGACGGCGGGGTTGGCAGAATGTCCCCCTGAGGGCACCGAAGAGGAATTAATTTTATAGATTTTAATTTTACAGGACCCTCTTCGGAGGGGGCTGCCCTCGGAAGTCCTGGACCCCTGGCGTCAGGACTTCTTCGAAGCCTTCCTTGCGATAATGACAGTCCGCAGATCTGTCTTACCCTTGGAAGGCTTCACTTGCGTTGCCCTCCCCGGTCCCCAAGATCTTTTCAGGGGAGCACGGGTGGCAACGCTTTGTTTTTGTTGCGCCCTATGCGCTGTTGAGGAGCTGGTAGATGGCCGAGGCTGCTCTGGCTCAGCAGCCTCAGCAGAGCGGCGAGGAAGAAACTTTTGAAATGCAGCGGACTGACGTTTTGCCTCCTGGAACCTCTCGACGACCAATGTAACGGAGTCGCCGAAGAGGCCCCGGGAGGAGACTGACTTATCTCTCTCTTTAATGTCTGACAGATTAAGCCACAAATGCCTCTCCGTGGCTTTTGCCGTCTCCTTGGTGGCCCGGAGAGCTAAGTCGGTCGCTTTTCTGAGTTCTTGAATAGATTCAAAAGTTGCCTCGCCACTCTCATCTATCTCCCCCAGCAGGTCGGCTTGATATGCCTGGAGAATAGACATAGTATGCAGGCAAGCAGCTGCCTGACCTGCTGAGGTGTAAGCCCTGCCCACCAACGCTGATGTTGTACGCAGGGGTCTGGTGGACAAAGTCGGGGATTTTAGGGACGATGCTGACTCAGGCGAGAGATAGCTCGCGTGCGTCTCCTCGGCCTGAGGCATCACCCCATAACCATGTTCTCTACCTCCTACTATATTACTATAGAGTGTAGTCTGCGGATTATGAACACAGAACTGTGCTGGTCTCTGCCACGACCTCCACACCTTGGTGTGGAGGTCGTGGAAAAACGGCAATCCCCGAGGCTGAGGCTGAGATCGGGCGGGGAGAAAGCGCTCATCTAATTTACTTTTTACACACGCTTCTGGTCTTTCTTCTGGCCATTCGATTTTTAGTTTTGCCACCGCCCGAGTCAGCACTTCTAAAAGCTCCTCATAAGCTGGAGATGAGGATGGCGAGTCCTCCTCTCCAGCCCCGGCACTCGCTATATCCATCTCCTCGGAGCTGGATAAGTGAAGCACCTGTGCCTCCACTCTGGGGGAAGAAACCGCCACGTGTGCTTCCGCAGCCAGAGAAGAGGCACTGGATCTAGCAGGTGAGGGTCGAGTTAGGGCAGGACCCGTCTCTAACCCCTCCGCAAGATCCATCTGTGAACCCCAGGAATGAAGGGACCCAATCCCTGGGGAACACTTGCCGCGGCGTCCTCCTTTTTATCAAAGAATGCCCGGCGTGAGCGGAGTACACGGAGCGTCAACTTTTCACAATGTACACAGACAGTTCCCTCGAGAGCTGCCTGTGCATGCTCCACTCCCAAGCAAGCGACACACATCTCATGTGTATCCCCGCCCGTGATGAAGTGAGGGCAGGGAGGAACACACTTTGAAAAAGTTTGCTTGCTAGAACTCGCCATGGTCGTGTCTTATACAATATATATATATATATATATATATATTATATATATATATATATATATATATATATATATGCTTGGTGACTAAAATACTCTTGTCCTCGGATGAAGAGATATTTTGTTCGCTGTATATATGAGAGACAGACAACACCAAATAAGACACACGATAACACAGAGCGCTGCTGAAGACTTCAGAAGCTGGCGTTCTTTGTTCTCAGGGGTGCTTTATAGTTTCCTGGTCCGTGACGTCACCCGCTCTGACGTCCCGTCACACTATTGGTTCAAATTCACGAGTGCTTCAAGATGAAACACGCAGAGGCGTTCCCAAAGCACTTACGCAGCGTCGATGTTCCCATGAAAGGGAACTAGAAGTATTTTGCATTTCGTGGAGAGAGAGAATGATTGAGTACAGAAAGGCCTTAAAAACTGCTAGATCTGTCTATTTTTCAAAACTTTTAGAAGAAAATAAGCACAACCCTAGGTATTTATATGATACAGTGGCTAAATTAACAAGAAATAAAGCTTCAACTTCTGATGTTTCCAAAGAGCACAGCAGTAACGACTTTATGAATTTCTTTACTTGCAAGATTGACAATATTAGAGAGAAAATTATAACCATGCAACCGTCTACTACAGTATCGCATCAGACAGTGCATTGTAGTGTCCCTGAGGAAAAATTCAATTAATTTACTGCTTTAGGAGAGGAAGAATTGTCTAAACTTTTTTTTGTTCAAAGTCTTTTTATTGATATTTTACATAGTATAATATAGCAACAATTAAAAAAAAAATGAGATGAAATCAATTATCTTGCTCCAACAGAGCTCCCCATCCCCACTGCACCATTACCCATTAACTTACAAACTGTTCTGTTATTATGGCCTCACAGGGCCAGATAGAAAAAAAAAGAGGGGGTAAAAAAAGAAAAGAGAAAAAACAAACAAAATTCATACAGAAAAAATTACATTTGGATCCATTTGCTGTACGTAAGTCAGCACTGGCTGCCAAATAATGAAAAAAGTTTGACTACAGCCTTTAGTGAAATAACGAATCTTCTCTAATGCAAGATGGTACATAAGATCTCTAATCCAGTGACTGAAAGTAGGTGGAGATCTGTCCTTCCACTTAAGCAGAATAAGACGTCTAGCTAGTAAAGTCAAAAAAGCAATCATATTTTTAGCATTATTATCCAAACCGAGTTCTGTAGTCAAACCAAATATTGCAAGAATGGGGGAAGGATCAATAGATACATGTAGAACTCCTGAAAAAAAAAAAAAAAAATTAATATTAATTGCCAATAATTAAAAAGCTTAGGACATGACCAAAGACATGACCATGTGTGTATGATTGTGTACACCTATCACACAAGGAGTCTATATTTGGTGAAAATTTTGCTATTTTTGCTTTTGTCCAGTGTAGGCAATGAACTACCTTGAATTGAATAACTGTATGTCGTAAGCAAATTGAGGTTGAATGAATCTAATTTATAATGTCTTGCCATGTTTCTTCTGAAAATTGCAAATCAAGTTAACTTTCCCATTGTTGCTTTGATTTTGTTAAAGAAGTTCAATTCTGTGAAGAAATCAAAGAGTAAATCAAACCTATATTGTTCTTGGAGAGTGGGCAAATTTTTAAAATTATATCAAGAAGTGATTCAGTAGGTAGAGCTTGGAAATCTTAGTGTTAGATGACATAAAACTGTGAATCTGCAAATATCTAAAGAAATGTGTATTTGGAATATTATATTTTGCTCTTATTTGCTGAAACGACATAAAGCTATTATTACTATATAGATCTTTCAATGTGGCAAGTCCTTTCTCTTACCAACAATTAAAAGCAGTGTCTATAATTGAAGGAGTTAAACATATGATTTTCTAACAACAACCACGCTGGGTTGTCAGAAGGGTTTATCCAATACAACATAAATTTAATGTTAGAAGCCCAATAGTAACGCTGAAGATTAGGGAGGGATAATCCACCACAAGAACGATGTCTTTGCAGTATGTCTTTACGCACCCGGGGGATTTTCCTATTCCAGATAAAGTTAGATATCAGGGTGTCTATATAAATAAAAAAAAGATTTCGTTAAAAAAAAATAGGAAGGCTTTGAAATAGAAACAAAAATCTAGGCAACACATTCATTTTGACTGTGTTAATTCTACCTCCTAAAGATAGTAAGAGCAGATTCCAACGGTTAAGATCCTCTTTTAGATTGTTTATGAGAGGACAGAAGTTGGCTTTATAAAGTTTATGATAATTATAAGTAATCCAGATACCCAAGTATTTAAACTTTTCTGTGCTTAGTTTAAATGGAAAAGAGTTAGATAATGCTGAATGAGATATTCGATTTATAGGCACTTTTCTGTAGATTGACTTTATATCCAGAGATTTTACCAAAGACATCCAACAGTCCAATCAGTACTGGTAAACTTGTAAGTGGGTAGGACAAGTATATAAGCATATCATCTGCGTAGAGAGAAACTTTGTGTTCGATACTTCTTCTATGAATTCCTCTAATGGCAATCTGCTTATGTATAGCCACAGCTAGTGGTTCAATTACTAATGCAAACAAAAGGGGCGACAAAGGACAACCCTGTCTTGTGCCACGCTGTAGAGAGAAAAAGGGGGATAAGTTATTATTTGTACGTACTGCCGCAAGAGGGGATGTGTAAAGAACCTCAATCCAGTGAATAAATTTTGACCCAGACCCGAATTTCTTCAAAACATAAAAGTCAAGTCAAGTCAAGTCAAGTCAAGTCAAATTTATTTATATAGCGCTTTGACAATTTGTAATTGTTTCAAAGCAGCTTTACATATTAGAAGCACAGAAAAAAGGGAAGTGGTTAAAAATAAGCTGTACAAACAAGCGTGGTAATATGTAACATATACAAGATGGTGCTACATTAAGCCAATGTCGGCTGACTCCCAGGGGTGGAAAAAAACCCCTAGGAGAAAAACCCAGCATGCTAACACTGGGAAAAAAGTCCTAGGAGGGAAAAAACCCCTTGGAAGATATATATAATATATGTAAATGGATATGGAGATCAAAATCTGAATTATACATTTTTATTATAGAGATTAAAAATAGATTATATAATAAATATATGTAAGCGGATACGGGGATTAAAAATCTGAATTATAGATGCAGCCAGAACTGGATCTGTAGGCCCATTGTCTCCTGGGCTACGTTGTAGTCAGGTCCAGACACAGGTTCTCCATCTGATCTGGATACGGCCTGGATCCAGCACCCGGCAAACCTCAGGATAAGCGGAGAGACAGATATTAGTGTAGATGCCATTCTTATTCTGATGTACAGGTATATCTAGTGTTATAGGAAATGTTCTCGGTTCCGGCCGACCTAATTATTGCAGTGTAACAATCCTTTAACGGATTTGAAAAATGTTAATGTATTGATAATGTGTTATGTGTATGCAAGAGCAAAGAGATGTGTTTTTAGTCTAGATTTAAACTGACAGAGTGTGTCTGCTTCCCGAGCAATGCTAGGAAGATTGTTCCAGAGTTTAGGTGCTAAATAGGAAAAGGATCTGCCACCTTCAGTTGATTTTGATATTCTGGGTATTATCAACTGGCCTGAATTCTAAGATCGCAATAAACGTGAAGGACTATAATGCATTAAGAGCTCACTTAGGTACTGGGGAGCTAAACCATTTAGAGCTTTATAAGTAAGTAGCAAGATTTTAAAATCTATACGATGTTTAATAGGGAGCCAATGTAATGTTGACAGAACTGGGCTAATATGGTCATACTTTCTGGTTCTAGTAAGAACTCTAGCTGCCGCATTTTGGACCAACTGTAGTCTGTTTAAAAGCCGAGCAGAACAACCACCCAGTAGAGCGTTACAATAATCTAGTCTTGAGGTCATGAATGCATGAACCAACTGTTCCGCATTTGTCATTGAGAGCATGTCATAATTTAGATATATTTTTTAGATGGAAGAAGGCGGTTTTACAGATACTAGAAACATGAATGATTGGTATCAAATGAAAGATTGGTATCAAAGAGCACACCCAAGTTCCTAACTGAGGACGAAGGTTTAATGGAGCACCCGTCAAGTGTTAGAGAGTATTCAAGGTTTTTTCGTGAGGAAGTTTTTGGTCTAAAAATTAGGATATCAGTTTTTTCTGAATTTAATAATAAGAAATTTCTTGTCATCCAGTTTTTAATGTCAGCTAGCATTCTGTTAGATTTGTGAATTTGTAGGTTTCGTCAGGGCACGAGGAAATATAGAGCTGAGTATCGTCAGCGTAGCAGTGAAAACTAACACCATGCTTCCTAATTATCTCTCCTAAGGGCAGCATGTACAGAGTGAAAAGCAACGGTCCTAGTACTGAGCCTTGTGGTACTCCATATTGAACTTGTGATCGATACAACATCTCTTCATTAACTACTACAGACTGATAACGGTCAGATAAGTAAGATTTGAACCATGCCAAAGCAATTCCACTAATGCCAATATAGTTTTCAAGTCTTTTTAAAAGAATGTTGTGATCGATAGTGTCAAAAGCAGCACTGAGATCTAATAACACTAATAGAGAAATACAGCCACGATCGGATGATAGGAGTAGATCGTTTGTAACTCTAACGAGAGCAGTCTCAGTACTATGGTATGGTCTAAATCCTGGAATCCACTGGAAATCCTCACAGATTCCATTTCTTTCTAAAAAGGAGCACAGTTGTGTTGAAACTGCCTTTTCTAGTATCTTTGTCAGAAAAGGTAGATTCAAGATTGGCCTGTAATTTACTAAATCTCTCGGATCTAGTTGAGGTTTTTTAATAAGAGGTTTAATAATAGCCTGCTTAAAGGTTTTTGGCACGTATCCTAGTGTTAAAGATGAATTAATTATATCAAGAAGTGGACCTACGACCTCTGGAAGCATTTCTTTCAGTAGTTTAGTCGGCATTGGGTCTAACATACATGTCGTTGATTTTGATGATTTGATAAGTTTAGATAATTCTTCCTCTCCTATAGCAGCGAATGATTCTAGTTTTACCTCAGGGACACTACAGTGCACTGTCTGAAGCGAAACTGCAGACGGTTGCATGTTTTTAATTTTCTCTCTAATATTATCAATCTTGCAAGTAAAGAAGTTCATAAAGTCATTACTGCTGTGCTCTATGGAAACGTCAGCAGTTGAATCTCTGTTTCTAGTTAATTTAGCCACTGTGTCAAATAAATACCTAGGATTATGTTTGTTTTCTATTAAGAGATTTGAAAAATAAGTAGATCTAGCATTTCTTATAGCCGTTCTGTACTCAATCATTTTTTCTTTCCACGAAAGGCGAAAAACTTCTAGTTTTGTTTTCTTCCAACTACGTTCAGCTTTTCTAACAGCTCGTTTTAGAGCCCGAGTGTGCTCATCATACCACGGCGTTGGATTAGTTTCCTTAATCTTCTTTAGACGTAAAGGAGCGACTGCATCTAATGTGCTGGAAAAGAGAGAGCCAATAGTTTCTGTTGCAGCATCGAGTTCTTCTAAGTTGTCAGGTATACTAAGGCGATGAAACTGCTCGGGGAGATTATTTATAAAGCAATCTTTAGTGGTAGACGTGATGGTTCTACAATATTTATGGCTGGGTGGTGGTTTTGTAGCCTTGGCTAAATGTATTATACACAAGACTAAATAATGATCTGATATATCATCGCTCTGCTGTAGAATTTCAACAGCATCAATATCAATTCCATGCGACAGTATTAGATCTAGGGTATGATTACGACAATGAGTGGGTCCTGACACGTGTTGTCTAACTCCAATAGAGTTTAAAATGTCTGCAAATGCCAATCCAAATGCGTCTTTATTATTATCTACATGGATATTAAAATCACCAACAACAAGGACTTTATCCGCAGCCAGTACTAACTCTGATAGAAAATCAGCAAATTCTTTGATAAAGTCAGTATGGTGCCCTGGTGGCCTGTATACAGTAGCCAGCACAAATGTCAACTTACATAATGTTACATAAAGCACCATCACTTCAAAGGAATTATATTTGAAATTCTTTTGAATGATTCTGAATATATTACTATAAATTACAGCAACACCTCCCCCTTTTGCCTTTCTGTCGAGGATTGTGTCGATAATCATAACCTTGAGGACTAGATTCATTTAAAGTAATGTAATCGTCTGGTTTTAGCCAGGTTTCTGTCAAACACAGCAAGTCTAGTTTATTGTCTGTGATCATTTCATTTACAATAAGTGCTTTTGAAGAAATAGATCTAATATTCAGTAACCCAAGCTTTATCATTTGTTTATCTGATTTATCTGTGATTTTCATTTTTTGAACATCAATTAAATTTTTACCCTTAAAAGGTTTCGGAAGTTTTTTGTATTTACTAGTTCGAGGTACAGACACAGTCTCTATGTGATAATATCTAGGTGAAAGAGTTTCTATGTGCTGTGAATTATTTGAGTTCTGTGACGTGAGGCGGCTAGCAGACGGTCGGTTTAGCCAGTTTGTCTGCGTCCTGATCTGGGCCCTGGTTTGTCATGTTTCAGCTCTAAGACTATTTGCCAAATTTCTAGATAGAAGAGCAGCACCATCCCGGGAGGGATGAATACCATCTCTTTTCAACAGATCAGGTCTGCCCCAAAAGCTTTTCCAATTGTCTATGAAACCTATATTATTCTGCGGACACCACTTAGACAGCCAGCCATTGAGTGATGATAACCTGCTAACTATCTCATCACTCCGACGAACAGGAAGAGGGCCAGAACAAATTACTTCTGCTGACATTGAATTTGCGAGTTCACACACCTCTTTAATGTTAATTTTAGTGATCTCCGACTGGCGAAGTCGAACATCATTTGTGCCGACGTGGATAATGATTTTAGAATATTTACGTTTAGCATTAGCCAGCACTTTTAAATTTGCTTTGATGTCAGGTGCTCTGGCCCCCGGCAAACATGTGACTATAGTGGCTGGTGTCTCTATTTTCACGTTCCATGTAATAGAATCGCCAATAACTAGGGCACTTTCAACAGGATTCTCAGTGGGTGCGTCACTGAGTGGGGAGAACCTGTTTGATGTTCTAATCGGAACGGAAGAGTGGTGTTTGTTCTTGCCATTATGCCGCCTCACAGTCACCCAGTTAGCCTGCTGCATGGCTTCTACAACCGGAACCGAATGTGCAGTGTTTACTAGGCTAGTCGCATCCAAAGCAGTATCTAAGGCCCTTTCATTCTCACTATCCTCAATTAAAGTTTGGATGCGTGTCTCTAATTCTGAGATTCTCTCTGTCAGCCTGACAATATCCCTGCATTTATCACATGTGTAAGTCTCACTGCTGACAGAAAGAGCTAAGCTGTACATGTTGCATTTAATACACATGATAATCGTCGGACATGACTGACCGTGTGTTTGATGAACGCCGTCCGAAAAACTGCAACGCACACGGGACTCGCTGGCTGGATGTCTCGGTCGCTTGCCGGTGCCTGGGGCAAGGGTGATGTGCGGGACGCTGTACCTCGCGGTGGATCGATGAATGCCGGGCAGCAACGTCTCCACAGCTTCCCGATCTGGCGAGGACAGATCAGAATAACATACATCGGATAAATCCGCCATTAAATCGACAAGGAAGGTTGGTTTAGAGGAAAAAAGAAAGTAGACGGTAGCTAGCAGGCTAGCGGGCTATGGCTAACACTAGGTGATTACGCTGGTGGATTGCTAGTAATAAATCGTTCCGTTTAGTAATACTATGCAATAGGTTAAGTAATCTAGTGAAAAATAAGAAAGTTATATTATGTGAATAGGAATAAAGAGAAGGATTTAGGATAAACTCCACGAAGCTCCGAGCGTAGGTCAGACAGTGCTGACATATGACTGCCTGTTGCATAGTTGGAGGTAGGGTACCAGAAGAAAAAGATTCCTCAAATACTAATAAAAGTGGAGATAATTCATTCCTAAATGTTTTATAAAACTCACTCAGAAACCCGTCTGGGCTAGGACGATTTTCCGTTTTGCATTGGCATTACCGAGGCTTTAATTTCTTCAACCGAAAAGGAGGTCTCGAGTTCAGCTGCTGTCTCGCTATCAATTGAAGGAATGGTAATCTTATCAAAAAATGAAGGAAACAGCTTCTCATCCTTATGGGATTCAGAACTATATAATTCTGAATAGAACTCATAAAAACAATGATTGATCTGTGAATGTTCTGTATACCTAAGGCCTAATTTATCTTTTATATGGGATATAGTATGATCCACCGTATTTGTCTCAGTTGATGGGCCAAAACTCTCCCAGCCTTCTATAGCGTGTTTTGTTAATCAAATTTTCAATGCGTTTAGTACTTAAAAGATTATATTCTGTTTGAAGTGATAATCGTTGTTTATGTAAATTTGGCGATGATTTCAGGGACAGAGTTGCGTCTAATTTTAATATAGCATTTGCTCATTCCTCAAGTCTGGCTGTTTGTGTTTTTCTTATGTGGCAACTATAAGATATTATTTCTCCTCTCAAGTATGCTTTCATTGCTTCCCATATAACTGAAAATGGCATTCCCGGGGTTTGGTTATGTTCAAGAAATATTTTTATCTTTGTTGACATAAGTTTAACAAATGCTTCATCTGAAAGCAACAAAGTATTAAAGCACCAGGGACGATATCTGTCAAATGTAAGTGGAATGCATAGTGTCATTGTCAGTGGGGCATGATCTGAAATGACAATGGCATGGTACTCACAATGACTAACCAAAGGAAGAAGATTATTGTCTAAGAAAAAATAGTCTATATGTGAATAAGTTTGATATCCCATATATATATATCCCATATGTATCGAGGAATAATTTAATTTAATGGTATCGGCTGACTTGGGTGGGATGGTAGCTTTAAGAGAGCTATGGTCTAAAAATAAAGACATCACGCAGTTTAAATCTCCTCCTAATATCAACTGATGTGTATCCAACTTTGGGAATCTAGAAAAAATGTTTGTGAAAAAGAGACTATCATCATAGTTTGGTGCATACACATTAGCTAGGACAACTGATAAATTGTAAAGTTTACCAACTACATTGACATAGCGACCTGTAGAGTCTGCTTCAACCATCGAAGCCTCAAATGGGATGTTTTTTTCAATAAGAATGGCTGTGCCTCTCGATTTAGAATTAAAATTAGAGTGATATAACTGACCTACCCACTCACACTTCAATCTAAAATGGTCTGTTTTATATAAATGAGTTTCCTGAAGAAAGGCGATCCCCACTTTAAGTTGTTTTAAATGCTGAAGTACTTTTTTCCACGCTTGACAGGGTGATTTAAGGACTTAACATTCCAGCTAATAAAATTTATATTGCAGCCTGCTGATATACTGGTTGTATTACTTATTTTTTATTTAAGAAAACAAAAACAAAATCCAGCCATGACAGTGTGGGAACTGAGTAATTGTAACAGTAGTCCCACCTCTGAATTAGCACAAAAGGACAGATTGAATAAAGTGCAAAATAAGAATCTGGTGCAGTAGAAACCCACCCACAGTCACCCAAAAGAACAGAGTGAACAAGGCTAGATTACTGTAACTCTCTACTGGGTGGTTGTTCCGCTCGCTTGATAAATAAACTACAGCTCTTACAAAATGCAGCTGCTAGAGTTCTTACTAGAAGTAGGAAGTATGACCGTATTAGTCCAGTTCTGTCAACACTGCATTGGCTTCCTGTTAAACATCGTATAGATTTTAAAATCTTGCTAATTACTTACAAAGTACTAAATGGTCTAGCTCCCCAGTACCTGAGCGAGCTCTTAAAGCATTATAGTCCTTCACGTTTATTGCGATTTCAGAATTCAGTCCAGCTGATAATACCTAGACTATCAAAATCAACTGCAGGCGGTAGATCCTAGATCCTATTTGGCACCTAAACTCTGGAACAATCTTCCTAGCATTGTTCGGGAAGCAGACACACTCTGTCAGTTTAAATCTAGACTAAAAACGCATCTCTTTAACCTGGCATACACATAAACCATTATAAATTTTCAAATCCGTTAAAGGATTATTAGGCTGCATAAATTAGGTCAGCCGGAACCGGGAACACTTCCTATAACACCAGATGTACTCGTTACATCAGAAGAAGAATGGCATCTACGCTAATATTAGTCTTTCTGTTTATTCCGAGGTTTACCGTAGTCAACCAGATCCCGGCCGTATCCAGGTGAGACAGAGGACCGGCACCTTGACACGACCACAACACAGCCCTGAAGTATCAGCAGAGATCGAGTCAACTAGTTTATTCATTGGGAAGGCCTCATCGACACGACAGCCAGTGGCACAGCTCCTCAACAAACCGTCCATACCGGCGTGATGAATACAATCCTCAACTGGATGGAACTGAAATAAATACTTTGAATGTTGTGATCCTATCGGACTTATGATAGCAACCTAATCGTAACAAAGCACTGTTTGCCAGAGGAGAACTGGCCCCCTGACTAAGCCTGGTTTCTCCCAAGGTTTTTTTTCTCCATTTTAACACCTATTTGCCACTTGTTTGCCACCTGATGTCACCTGTTGGAGTTTGGGTTCCTTGCCGCTGTCACCTTTGGCTTGCTTAGTTGGGGACACTTGACATTTGACTTGACATTTGATATTCAACAGTGCTTTGAACTGCCTGCATTGACACTATTCTTTAAGAGCTGCTGTGCAGCCAAAATTATATACCAGTTATCAATGTAAAGCTGCTTTGACACAATCTGCATTGTAAAAAGCGCTATATAAATAAAGGTGACTTGACTTGACAAGGAATGCATAACAGAGGGAATACATGACAGAACACATGATTATGCATGACAATGTTATGTGTCTGTAACAATAAGTCTGTAACAATAAGTATGTTGTGAAAGTATATCACTAGTTGAGTTGATTAACTGAACGCTCTCCACCTGTGCTAGTTAGGTTAATTATCTGAACCTGCTCCTCCCGAACTTTGTTAATAAATCATAAAGTGAAAAAGGACAACCCAGTAACTCTGTTTTGGTAGCGTTTTTCTGCAAGCATGTAGAAAAATCAGCCGATCAGATTTTGCTCTCCTACTGATGTAAGAAGAGGGCCAGTTGTAACACTATGGCAAAGGTTCGAGCAAAGCATGCTAACTGATCTATTGTTGGATGCACAGACGAACACAGAACACCCTCAGAGTCTTTTCCTCACTTGTAAAACTGTTGGTCATAGAAGATGTGCAATCACCTCTGTGGTGTAATCTTATTTAAGAACTGAATGTGTCCAAGAAAACAGGTCAATTCATATACCAGTATGTCATTTAACACCAGACTGCATGCTTTGAACACATGTTCATGTTCATGATCTAAATTCACATGCATTTTGTGATGTTTTTAAATTGTCTGGATGAGTTTTGTTAGCACATTGCTAATGAGAATCACTTTCTTAAAGTCAGTACAAGCTATAATGATTATATATTGCATATAAATACCTTTTCAGTTGTCTCTAGCCAGTTAGTTGGCACAGCATCCACTGTTTTGGTCTTCAGGAATTTGACAACAGCAAACATTTTGACAGTGCTCTGAAAAAAATAAAATAAAATAAATGTCACACTGATCTTTCAATCAAATCCCTGATTTAAATTCATATACAGTTAGAAGTACATACTTGGATGTATGGAATCTGAAAGTGTTGTTTTCCAGAAATGGAAACAGAGGCAGAAAGTATTTTTGAAGAAATAAGAAAATCTTAAATGAAAATCTTGAGTGTCTTACCAAAAAAAAAAAAAAAAAGAAAAAAAAAAAAAAAAGCCACACAGCAAAATGTGTCTTCTATGTGTAATATTAATTAGAGAACCATTGCTCCCAAAATAAATAAATAAAAATTAGGACACAAAATACGGTAACGCTTTAGATTACAGCCCGGAAAGTACTGCGTAATTACAACAAATTTACAGCGTAACTTTCAATAATTATAGTGTAACTATACAGTAAGTATGTGTAAGTATAGGGGAACAATATGTAAAGTATTGGGAATAAAGGGGTAACAACCAGGAAAATAACAAATTATTTATACTGTAAATATTTTATAACTAAGGGGTACGTATGACATATAACTAAGGGGTAAGTATGACATTACAGGCCGTAAATTAAAGTGGAGCTTGTTACCCTCTTATTTCATGTAGTTACAGGGTAAGTAATTAAAAATAAATAAATAAATAAATAAAACGCAAACAGTCATATCACTTGGAAAACTTTATTTGAAAAACAACTTATTTCAAAACAGATTTAAAGTCGCAACACTTCTTATTTGTTTCTCTTGCTTGGCTTCCTCCTCCTCTTGTTCCTCTTTTTTCTTTCTTTCCACTGATGAATCTTAAGAGGTAATCCCATTTGCTATTCTGTATTATAAGAAAATACAGTACACCCGGAAATGTGCTCACTGTTTACTCATCTTTTACCCTCATGCCATCTGAGATGTATACGACTTTTCTTCTTAAGATGAACACAAAAAGGATTTAAGGACAAAAAATAAATAATCTGGGAATGCTTTATAATGCAAGCTCACATGTTCCTAAAAGTTTCACACGAATCTCCCGCTAGAACGTAATGAAAGCTTCATGTTGCTCATTAATATGCTTCGTCAAACGCAAAGTCGACTCTTATGCAGGCGCTGGTGACAGTTGGTCAGAAGCGAAAAGATGAATAGCCTAAACCATGAGAAAATTTCGGGGTGTACTGTATTTTCTTACAATACAGAATAGCAATGGGATTCCTTCTTAAGATTCATCAGCTGAGAAACAAGAGCAGGAGGAAGCCAAGCGCGAAACAACAACAACCAAAAAACAGACAAAACTTGTTACTTTCTGTCAGGAAAGTAACTCTTTAGAGTTTGAATTAATGAAGTTGTTTTTAATGAAGTTGTTTTTCAAATAAAGATTTCGGAGTCAGTGATATCAGATTGTTTGCATTTTATTAATTACTTACCCTGTAACTACATGAAATAAGAGGGTAACAAGCTCCACTTTAATTTACGGCCCGTAATGTCATACTTACCCCTTAGTTATATGTCATACGTACCCCTTAGTTATAAAATATTTACAGTATAAATAATTTGTTATTTTCCTGGTTGTTACCCCTTTATTCCCGATACTTTACATATTGTTCCCCTATACTTACACATACTTACTGTATAGTTACACTATAATTATTGAAAGTTATGCTGTAAATTCGTTGTAATTACGCAGTACTTTCCGGGCTGTAATCTAAAGCGTTACCCAAAATACATACAACTATGTAACAGTGTATGAACCCAGCTAACAGAATTTTGTTATAAGAACGTTCTCTAAATATTCAGTGTTGGTTCTGGGAACATAAAAAACCTCCAGTTTTCTTGACATTACAGGAATGTTTTTATAAGGTATAATGTTCCTCAAACGTTCTTTCAACTTAATTTTGATCTAAAATTCAACATTCTAGGAACGTTGATTTGTAACATTCCAATTAATTTGTAACATTTCCTTAATGTTAGTAGAATGTTATGTAAAAGTTAGTATGATGTTCCTGAAAAATTCTTTCAATCATTCAAACACCTGCTGTGAACAAGCACTGAAAGAAAGAGAAATAAAAACAACTTGCTTCATCCACAGCCTTAGATGAACTGAAGATAAAAGACATTAAATCTCTGAAGATGATTAAACAACTCCACAAACAGCATTACCAGCTTCACTTATTGCTAACCAGACTGACTTTATTTCTGTCACACGTCTACAGAAGCTCTTATTGAGAATTAACAGAGGTTTAAATGTTTCGTTTGAGGTCACCATCATGGAGGTTGGTGGTTGCTTTAGTTATAATAATAATAATAATAATAAAAAATTGTATTTGTACTGCACTTTACATTTGAAACAAATCTCAAAGTGCTCCATAGATGCACTGGTACTGTAGGTTAGAAGGGAGACCTTATATTCAATCCTGGCAGAAACAGGAAGCTAGTGAAGTGAATGGAGAATGGGTGTGATGTGATCATATTTTCGAACTCTCATCAGGATCCTAGCAGCACTATTCTGAACATACTGCAGTCTCTGCAAGCTTTTGTTAGGGATCCCGATGAGAAGTGCGTTACAGTAATCCAGTCTGGAGGAGACAAAGGCGTGGACCAGTTTTTCAGCATCTGCTAAGGTTAACATTGGACGGAGTTTTGCAATATTTCTGAGATGGTAGAAAGATGTCTTGCAGAGGTTTTTGATATGGTCTTCGAAGCTGAGTTGTGGATCAATTCTTACACCAAGATTGGTGACAGTTGTGGAGAGGGGAATGTCATGATCAGAGATAGTTATACCAGTTATGGAGGAAGACTGGGTTTGATGTGGTGTGCCAACAAGAATTGCCTCAGATTTAGAGCTGTTTAGCTGGAGGAAGTTGTGCTTCATCCACACCCTTATCTCCTCCAGACAGGCAGTGAGTGTTGAAGACGAAGATGATGTTGGTGAAATTGCAGAGGTGTGTGTTTCTGATTTTATGTACAGTTGTGTGTCATCAGCATAGCAGTGAAATGAGACTCCATAGCGGCTAATGACATGGCCGAGAGGGATCATGTAAATGATGAAGAGAATGGGGCCAAGGACTGACCCCTGAGGGACCCCGCAAGTAACTGTATGTTGCCGGGACCTTGCACTTCCAAGTGAAATATACTCTGGCATGGCATATGGCAGATGGAACATTACCAGATTGGAGGGAGTGGTTTATTATAGTGGTAATCAGAGGACTTAGGACAGAGGTGTTTACTTTCACTAGAGCTGTAGGAAAAGGGTCGAGGGCACAGGTGGTAGGTTTCATCCTTTTAATTATCGTCTCAACCTCTTGCTGTGAAATTTCTGGAAAACGATGTAGGGGCTCCGAAATTACAGGCTGTAAGTGAATAGTCAGGGTGGATAGTGTTGAAGATCCAGAAAAGGTAGAGTGAATTGAGTCTATTTTTGCTTTGAAAAAGTCCAGGAAATTATTACAGTGCTCTTCTGTAGTTTCTGTAAGTGAGGGAGTTTGTGGTTTGAGTAGATGATTTATGGTGGAGAACAGCTGTTTGGAGTTTCCGGGACTATTTCTGATGACATTTGAATAGAAATTTGACCGTGCCTCCATAAGTGACTTTGAGTAGTCCT
The DNA here is from genome assembly GCA_036281575.1 of Ancherythroculter nigrocauda. Lineage (NCBI taxonomy): Eukaryota > Metazoa > Chordata > Actinopteri > Cypriniformes > Xenocyprididae > Ancherythroculter > Ancherythroculter nigrocauda. Next base: position 34,197,752 of record VTFQ01000021.1, read on the forward strand.
TTCGGTGTTCCCGAAAAGCGAGCTTGTGCACAGTGAGACCTGTGGTTTTGAATCTCCTCTCAAGGGCACGCCCAGCTGCCTTCATTTTTCGTAGTTCACCGGTATACCAGGGTGCTGATCGGGTGAAAGTGACTGTTCTTGTTTTAACCGGGGCATGAAGATCCAGAATGCTTCTGAGGGTGTTATTATAATAGTCCACTGAGTCCATGGGTGGTAGACAGTTTACAGAAAGGAGATGCTGGAGATCAGATGCCATAGTCTCTTGGTTGATGTTTTTCAGATTTCTGAAGCAAATTTGGCGTTTGGGCTTGATGAAGCTGGACAGTGAAGACATCTTCATGGAAATGGCCTTGTGATCAGAAACTCCCAGATCATACACCAGAAGATTGCTGAGATAAACCGAGTTTGTAATAACTAGGTCAAGAGTGTGGCCCCTGGTATGAGTGGGGGCATCGACAAGTTGTGTCAGATTAAAACAATCGAGTAATTGGAGAAATTCTGCTGCAAAACGACAGGTTGAAGAGTTGACATGAATATTCATATCTCCAAGTATAATGATAGTAGCAGACATTGTACAGAATGTTGAAAGAAGATTGGACATCTCTGGGATGAATGATGGGTTTGGTTTGGGTGGCCGATAAATGAGAAGTATCGTAGTGGAAAAAGGGTGCTTACATTTAAATGCAAGGCATTCAAATGAAGACAGCTCAGGCAGGGTTATAGGGGACAAGATCAGATCACTTCGGTGGATGACAGCCAGACCACCACCACGCCCTGTACTGCGGGCTTTCTGTAAATAGCAGTAACCAGGGGGACAGGTCTCATTTAAAACAGAATAAACATCTGGTTGATGCCAGGTTTCTGTAAGGCACATCATATCTAAACACTTTTCTAGAATATGATCATGTATGAGGCAAGATTTATTTGTGATGGATTGTGCATTAAAAAGTTCAATCTTGATATTCGTTGCAGCAGTGTGTCTCTGTATTGGTCGAAGTAGACTGAGATCCACTCCACGTTTTCTCCAGTTTCCATCCAAGTCAGTGCGTAGCGTTGTCATGGGAACTTCAGCGCTACTAGTCCTAGGAGTGACGGCGCTCTGATGACGTGTTCGTGATGCGACAGTGCGCACGCCAGTCCAGATGGATGAGATGTTGTGATCAGACCGGGAGAAAACAAACTTTCAACGGCAACTTCTGTGAATATAACGGGGCCGGCGAAGGAGTCCAAGTTGTTTAATGACTGATGTACACGATGGAGTGGTATAGTTGTTGAATGTCTTAAGTTGAATGGCTGAATAATTCAGCATTATGCCAGTCGTGGAGAGTGGTCTGCTAGCCGCAATCCACGCTCGTGATGCACAGAGAAAAGCCAACAGACACAGCAAGCAAACAAATGTGACCATGGGTGAACACCTCACGATCATCGGCAGCGACCTCAGGCGAAAGCCCCACGGCAACAGGCAGCGATGAACAGACACGGGAATCCACAGGCGATAGCAAACTGGTAGGTGAGCAGCCGCTTGAGTCGGTGGAATCCGTACAGAACACATACAAATCCACATATATGTAACCGGGGGGAAAAATGACCTGTAATGTAAATGTCTAAGATCACCATCCTACATTATGAAGATTACATTTACAGTATATACACTGATAACGCATTGTGATACTGGCCCTTTAAGGTTTCGGTGAGTCAAGATCACGCCTGAGAGTTGGTTCTCGCGAGAGCGCAAGTGGAAGTAGCGCCTAGCCGAGTGTGCGATATTGCTTGTGTGTGTGAGATATATAAGTGATATAACCTCAATTAACGCCAAAAAGGTGGTAAATATTCACTTGTATTTGAGAAATATTGCATCGGGGAGTCATATACCGAGGCGATTTCTTTGTGATTTGCGACAATTGATGAGGATTGATTGCGAGCTCACGTGGAGAGTTTGTTCGTGCCTCAAGTTCATTTGTAAATCGTGAATCAAAAGCGTAAGTGTTGTATTTGATTTTGTAATGTATTTCATAATATGTTATGGAAATTATATTGTGCATAAAGTGGGAAAACTGTTTATTGTATAATAAGTTCAGTACTGCTTTTCTTATCAAATTCAGAGGGGAGAAATAACGCTGAATAGGCCCTCTGTGAGATTTGGATTGTGTTCAATAATTCAGGGTGAGTGATTTATGTTTTATATTTTATATTGAATCATAAATGCGTATTTTGTACATTTTGTGCAAATATTTTGAAACTTGTGTAATCTGGATTTGTGTTGGATTATTTGTTTAAAATTCAAGACTTTATCTATGATAAAGCTAATACTGTGACAATTCAGTGATAGTTGAATGATGCATGTGGCCTTATATATGCTACCGTTTTAATTTCAGGGGTGTAAAGGCCACTACCGTTGTCTTTCTGTTTTTGTTGTCTTTCTGTTTTTGTTGTCTTTAAATGCCACATTGATTCTTATAATTTGGAGAGTGGAAACCAATTCTTATCTTATTTTTTATTTCTAAACATTTTTGTCTATTCTGTGAACTCATTCATCTCCAACCCCAAAAGCCAAAGCTATTTTTTTTAATGCTGTGTCCCTTTGGTCACAGTCGAGAATAAAAGACCCTAAGTTTAAGTGTTTTGCCTGTGTTTTGGCCTTTATTTCTTACAGTAGGCTATTGGCTGGCGACACCTATTTTTGGTACCAGGAGTGGGGTTCTCCTTGTTAGCTTTGGGGTTTTAGTTTGGTTTGTGGCATACAGGGGTATAGACAACGGTAGTGGTGAAGAGGAGTTCCGAGCCATTGCCAAGAGGGTTAAACGACCGCTGGTGTGACGAGCCTGGAGAGACGTTGAGGAGGCGAAGTGCTGGTGTTCTGGAGTTGGGAGGTTCTCACGTTGTGGTCGAGTGTGCAGTGGACCACAGAAGACGGACACCTTCAAGTGAACCTGTGCGCAAGCTGGTACTGTGGTGTGTGACTGTTGCTTTCAGATCTGAGACTGCATCAGAAAATGGACCAGGACGTGAATGTACCCGACGCTCAAGCTGGAGCCAGCCAGCATGTGGATGGTGCTGGTGCTGTGGATCGTGGTGATGAAGGTAACCCAGTGGCACAGCTCCAGTCCCAGATTTTGGAGCTGGGGCAAAAACACGACCAAGTACTGTCAGCTCTTGCCAACATGAGTAATGCTTGTACCAGATCTTATGTATATATTCCAAGAGAGCGTCAGATTGTTCCTTTCAGTGGTGATTGTTGTACAGATAACCAAACTGTTGATGAGTTTATTGACGAAATTGAAAGAGTCATCCGAGTTCGGGGTTTAAACAGTGCAGATCAGGTAGACTTCATCCTCTCTCATTTAAGAGGTTCAGCATTAGATGAGATAAAGCTGTGTATGGGGGGAGAGATGAAACAGCCTCAAGAGCTCTTTGCATATTTAAGGGGAGCTTTTAGAGAAAAACGCACAACACCACAGCTGTTACATGCCTTTTACGCACGCAGACAATCAGATGGAGAAGATTTTCGAGATTATTCCTATTCTCTGTCTCAGCTGTTGACTGCTGCCCTCCAACAGTCAGCTAATGTTGTGGCTGACCCCCAGCTAGCTCTCAGAGATCAATTCATTGAAGGGGTGCGAGAACCTACCCTACGCAGAGAACTGCGCAGGTTTGTGAGAGAGCGGCCACACTGTACACTGTTCGACGTCCGTGATGAGGCTATGATGTGGTGCGTGAAAGACAAACCTCGCAGTGCTAATGTTGCTCGAAGTAGGAACATCGTGGGTGCCGTTGAAATTTCAGAGCAGGCCAACTCAGGCTGTACAGTGCCCACTGAACTGGCTGTAACCCTGCAGGAAGTGGTTAAAGTTATTACTCAGCAAGGCAAAGTGATTAGTGAGCTCACTGATGCTGTGCGTGAACTTACTATGCAGAAAGTCAGTGTTCCTGACAAGAGTACCAAGCCTAAGTTCAGGCCAAAGTATACAGATGATGGCCAGCCAATCTGCCTAAGGTGTGAGGGGGTGGGACACTTGGCTCGAAAATGCACAGCACCATATGGCTCAAAAGGCCAGCCCAGCTCTGCCTCAGCATCCGCAGCACCGGGAAATGGGGTCCCTCCATAGCAGTGAGCCGGGCAATGCGAGGAAAGCCTGAAGGCTCAAATAACAGTCCGCTAACCAAAGAAAGATTTCTTGAGCGTGCGGTAGGCACATGTCCAGAGGTAACTATTTACATTGGTGGTGAGCCTGTTTGTTGTTTGTTGGACACTGGAAGTAACGTAAGCACACTTGCTGAGAGTTTTTTTAGGGAGCATCTACACGACGAAGATAAAGACATCCACTGTACAGCTAAGTGGCTCAAGATAACTGCTGCCAACAAGCTGCCTTTGCCATACCTTGGATATGTGGAATTAGATATCCAAGTTATGGGACTAACCATACCAGAGTGTGGATTCCTGATAGTTAGAGATGGGGGTGTTTCAGAGCCAGACTCAACTCCACCTGCCATAATAGGAATGAACATAGCTCAGAGATTCAGGCAGCTAGTCATCTCTGAGTTTGATAACACACTTGGAGGTAATTTGGACTCTGTTTGGAGAGAAGCTTTCCATCGAGTACAGGAGGTGGAGCTCATTGAAAAAACGTTGATCGTCCGAGTAAGTGGCAAACATAAGGCATACGTACCAGCATCGTCTGTTGCCACGGTGCATGTCAAAGTCCACAAAAGGCCAGCAGGCAGTGATGTTTGGGCATTGTTCGAGCCAGGAAATGGGCCGTTGCCTGGAGGGTTGGTCCCAGTGCCAACCTTAGTGCCACCTCATAGTAAAGTTTTCCCTGTTCAGGTGGTAAATTTCTCATCAGAGGACGTTTGGTTACCTTCTAAGACTCGCGTAGGGGTGCTTGCCCATTGTCAACGCATGGAAAGTAACCCATGTGAACTGAGGTTTCACTGCATGTCTGCTCGCCAGGAAGGAATGAACGCTGACGAGGAAGTTAGGCAAGAGACTAAGAGTGACATGGGACACCTGTTAGATGGACTGCAGATAGGAGGCACACCAGAGCAACAGACCGAACTAAGAGTGCTTTTGAAGAAATATGCAGACGTGTTTGCAGCCTCTGAAGATGATCTAGGTTACACAGACAAGGTGAAACATGAGATACCTTTGGTGGATGATACGCCAGTCTCTCAACCCTACCGACGCATACCTCCGAACCAGTTCGAGGAAGTTAGGGAGCACATTTCCAAGTTGTTAAGAAAAGGTGTCATACACGAGAGCTCTAGTTCCTATGCCTCCCCGATTGTGCTGGTGCGCAAGGCTGATGGGAGTCTCAGACTTTGCGTGGATTATAGGAAATTAAATGCTAAGACCAGACGTGACGCTTTCCCATTACCACGCATAGACGAAAGCTTGGACGCATTGGGGGGAGCAGAGATTTTTTCAACGATAGACCTTGCCAGTGGGTATCACCAGGTGTCCGTACATGAGAAAGACCGCCACAAGACTGCGTTTATCACCCCGTTCGGGCTATATGAATATCACCGTATGCCCTTTGGGCTTTGCAACGCACCTGTAACATTTCAGCGCCTGATGCAGTCTCTTATGAGTGACCTGGTGTTTCACATTGCCCTTGTTTACCTAGACGATTTGTTAGTGTACTCGGCTACCTTCTCGGATCATCTGGTGAGGCTGGAAACAGTGTTCAAAAGGCTGAAAGATACTGGGCTAAAAATTAAGGTGGAAAAATGTCATTTTCTGCAGTCGGAGGTCAGGTTCCTTGGACATCGAGTCTCAGCTCAGGGAGTGAGTACTGACCCTGAAAAAATAAATGCGGTTAAGCAGTGGCCAAAACCCAACACCCTAAAGGAGCTCAGATAATTTTTGGGTTTCTGCAGCTATTATCGAAGGTTTATTGAGGGGTTCTCTCAAATTGCGGGTCCGCTGCATGACCTAGTTAATGCCTGTCTCAGAGAGAATGGTTCTCGCAGGGTACAACAGCTATTTGAGCAATCTTGGACTCCCCTATGTCAATCTGCCTTTGAGCAACTTAAAGAAAAGCTGACTAGTGCTCCAACCACATTCGGGTATCCACATTTTGGCCTTCCGTTTGTTTTGGAAACAGACGCTAGCAACCTTGGTCTAGGTGCCGTCTTGTACCAATATCAGGAAGGAAGGAAGGTTGTGATTGCCTATGCGAGTAGAAGGTTGCGCGGAGCAGAACAAAACGATCGAAATTATAGCAGTATGAAGTTAGAGCTTTTAGCCATGAAGTGGGCGGTGACAGAAAAATTTCGGAGTTACTTGTTGGGGTCAAAGTTCACTGTCATCACGGACAATAACCCCCTCTGCCACCTCACAACTGCAAAGTTAGGGGCGATTGAGCAAAGATGGGCAGCTCAGCTTGCTGTTTTTGATTTCAACGTGAAGTACCGCCCTGGGCGATGTAATACAGCGGCGGATGCACTATCTAGGAGGCCAGGGCTGGATGAAGTGGAGCCTGAAGACGATGACCAAGAGTATGATGGCTGTGTCGCCCTTTGTAATTCGATCAGAACAGGGACTGTTCTAGAACTAGATCTGGTGGCAGCAGGGATTGAGTGCTGCAAAGTTTGGCAGCTGCAAGCATCTGGGGCTAGTGAAGATGATTGTGAGAACACTCCTACCTTGTCAGGATACTCCAAAGCCAAACTCTATCAGTTCCAAAAGACTGATCCAACTCTCAGTGTGTTTAGGAAGTTCTGGAGTAGGAAGAAAAAGCCAACTCACCGAGAGAGGGTAGAGTTGTCCAAGCCAGTGCTGTCCTTATTTAAACAGTGGAAGAAGATCATAGAGAAAGAAGGGCTCCTGTATCGTGTTATTCAAGATGTTCACACTGGAGAGTGCCACCAGATGCTATTACCTGCATGCTTGATTGAGCAAGTTCTGAAAAGTGTCCATGATCAACTAGGGCACCAGGGCATAGAACGAACTCTTAGCTTGTTAAAACAGAGGTGTTTCTGGGGGGGTATGTACCAGGATGTTGAAAATTGGGTGAAAAATTGTCAAAGGTGTGTGTTGGCGAAGATGCCGCAGCCCAAAATCCAAGCGCCCTGGACACCATTCTTGGCTTCACGACCATTGGAAGTTATTGCAGTGGATTTCACTACTCTAGAGCCAGCTATGGATGGGCGTGAGAATGTCCTTGTGGTGACAGACATATTCACCAAATTTAGTCAGGCATTTGCGACCCGTGACCAAAAGGCCGAGACGACAGCAAAGATCCTGCTAAAGGAATGGTTTTTGAAGTATGGAGTGCCTCAACGCCTGCATTCCGATCAGGGTCGAAATTTCGAAAGTGCTGTCATTGCTGAGCTTTGCAAGCTCTACGGAGTAAAGAAAACGCGCACCACACCACATCACCCTCAAGGAAATCCCCAATGTGAGAGGTTCAATAGAACTCTTCATGACCTCCTACGAACGCTCCCACCAGAAAAAAACGCAGATGGCCAGAACACCTAGCAGAGCTTGTCTATGCTTACAATGTGACTCTATGCTTACAAGTGATGCCTTGTTGGGTCAAGATCCTGATGCTGACCAGGGTCAAGACTGGCTGAACGCGCACAAGGAAAGACTCCGGGATGCACATTTACGGGCAAAAGAATATGCTGAAAGAAAAGCTGCTGACAGAGTGACACAGCAGGAAGAGAAGGTGTATTGCCCAGCAGTGGAGGTTGGACAGTATGTGTACCTCCGTTATCGACCCCCAGGAAGGAACAAAATCCAAGACGCATGGTCGTCCACCATGTATAAAGTGGTAGAGGTCCAGGGGTCGACATATGCGGTAGAGCCAATAGAAGGAGGACAGATTAAAAGGGTGCACAGGTCCAACCTCAGGCCTTGTGTGAATAAGGGTCCAGTGCCAGCACCGAGGATTCGGAAACCACCTGTTAAGGAAAAACCTACCTCAGTGTTGGAAAAGGAGATGCTGTCACTGGATGTAGAGTGCATGTTGGTAGAGGAGGTCCAATGTGCAAGCAAAGCACCAGCCCTTTATGCTGATCTGGAAAGACAAGAACCACCTGCTGTTGAATCTGAAAATATTACTGGAGATGAGAGGGAGGAAACTGATGTGGCTTCTGACGAGGTTCTGGAAGCAGAGTCTGTTGGGTCAGAGTCAGATGATATTGACTTGCCTGTCGAAGTGCCAGTGCTGAAGCCTGTACCCGCCCCTAGATGCAAAAGAGGATTTAGTACCCAGTTAAATGTTCCATGTCCTGAGCCTCGAAGGACACAGAGGTCAACAGCTGGGATCCATACTAATCCAAATAGACTGCCTAAGTCAGCGTGTAATTCATTGACCTTGAGTCCTGATGTGTTTTCCCAGGTGTTAGCGGGAATGGTTCTGTACACTGCAGGAAAACTTCAAGGGGGGCTAGAGGAGTAAACAGTATTGGTAGTCACCGAGGACGTTGACTATCAGCAGGGGAGAGTGTAACCGGGGGGAAAAATGACCTGTAATGTAAATGTCTAAGATCACCATCCTACATTATGAAGATTACATTTACAGTATATACACTGATAACGCATTGTGATACTGGCCCTTTAAGGTTTCGGTGAGTCAAGATCACGCCTGAGAGTTGGTTCTCGCGTGAGCGCGAGTGGAAGTAGCGCCTAGCCGAGTGTGCCATATTGCTTGTGTGTGTGAGATATATAAGTGATATAACCTCGATTAACGCCAAAAAGGTGGTAAATATTCACTTGTATTTGAGAAATATTGCATCGGGGAGTCATATACCGAGGCGATTGCTTTGTGATTTGCGACAATTGATGAGGATTGATTGCGAGCTCACGTGGAGAGTTTGTTCGTGCCTCAAGTTCATTTGTAAATCGTGAATCAAAAGCGTAAGTGTTGTATTTGATTTTGTAATGTATTTCATAATATGTTATGGAAATTATATTGTGCATAAAGTGGGAAAACTGTTTATTGTATAATAAGTTCAGTACTGCTTTTCTTATCAAATTCAGAGGGGAGAAATAACGCTGAACAGGCCCTCTGTGAGATTTGGATTGTGTTCAATAATTCAGGGTGAGTGATTTATGTTTTATATTTTATATTGAATCATAAATGCGTATTTTGTACATTTTGTGCAAATATTTTGAAACTTGTGTAATCTGGATTTGTGTTGGATTATTTGTTTAAAATTCAAGACTTTATCTATGATAAAGCTAATACTGTGACAATTCAGTGATAGTTGAATGATGCATGTGGCCTTATATATGCTACTGTTTTAATTTCAGGGGTGTAAAGGCCACTACCGTTGTCTTTCTGTTTTTGTTGTCTTTAAATGCCACATTGATTCTTATAATTTGGAGAGTGGAAACCAATTCTTATCTTATTTTTTATTTCTAAACATTTTTGTCTATTCTGTGAACTCATTCATCTCCAACCCCAAAAGCCAAAGCTTTTTTTTTTAATGCTGTGTCCCTTTGGTCACAGTCGAGAATAAAAGACCCTAAGTTTAAGTGTTTTGCCTGTGTTTTGGCCTTTATTTCTTACAGTAGGCTATTGGCTGGCGACATATAACTTACTGAACGTATTACTGGTCGATAAACGTTATGTTATAGGTTATACCATAACAACAACTGTTGCACTGTAGGGGGTTTTCAGTTAGAGAAAACGGAGAAACGGAGAAACGGAGAAGAGGCAAACAAGCCACGCCAGCGTCCTCTCCCTCTCCTCTCCCAAGAGTTGAGCTCTTGACCCTTGACTATTGTAGAGTTGTTTCTTTATCAGCAATTGCAGGTGTTTTCAGAAAACATTTCTGCTCTGATAAATTAGATCAATGTGTTTGTTTTAGTAGCAGACAAATGACTGCGTTAAAGTGGTTTTAAAAAAAAAATATTTCTATAATTGCTAACTTAAGAAGTTGTTGTATCAAACTCAACTAATGTGAAAAATACCATTTACAACACTCATTGTTAACTTTTTCTTTAAAACATTGTTTTGTGTCATTTATACACTCACAGACATCAACATTTGGCATATGAAACACAACAATGGTGACATGCTTCATGCCAGCATACAAAACACGTTCATGGTTCCCAGCATGCATTGCGGCATGAATAAATTATGCAGCTGAATTATTTTTATTGTCACCATTATTGAGGTTTGTATGATGAGTGCTGATGTCTAAGTGTGTCATTTTTAACTTCTAAATAGTTTTGGACAATCCAATATAAATCAGTTCAGTATTAAAAATGATTTCTAGCACATTTTTGAGTTTATTATTTCCTTTTCAAGTAACACTTCAATACCAAAAGTAAAGAAAACTACAAAAAAGCAGATGTTTAAACCACTTTAACGCAGTTGTTTGTCTGTTATTAAGACAGACACATTGATCTGCTTTATCAGTGCAGAAATGTTTCCTGAGAACATGCAATTGCTGATAAAGAAGCAACTTAACAAAAGTCAAGGGTCAAGAGCTCAACTAAAGCAACCACCAACCTCCATGATGGTGACCTCAAACGAAACATCTAAACTTCTGTTAATTCTCAATAAGAGCTTCTGTAGACATGTGACAGAAATAAAGTCAGTCTAGTTAGTAATAAGTGAAGCTGGTAATGCTGTTTGTGGAGTTGTTTAATCAGATCTTCAGAGATTTAATGTCTTTTAACTTAAGTTTTTCTAAGGCTGTGGCTGAAGAAAGTTGTAGTTTGTGTTCTTATTTCTCTTTCTTTCAGTGCTTGTTCACAGCAGGTGTTTGAATGATTGAAAGAATGTTTCATGAACATCATATTAACCTTTACATAACATTCTACTAACATTGAGAAAACTGAACATTTTCATGTTCTTGTAATGTTACAAATCAACATTCCTAGAATGTTGTATTTTAGATCAAAATTAAGTTGAAAGAATGTTTGAGGAACATTATACCTTATAAAAATGTTCCTGTAACATCAAGAAAACTGGACGTTTTTATTGTTCCCAGAACCAACACTGAATATTTAGAGAACATTCTTATAACAAAATTCTGTTAGCTGGGAAGTTTGTGAACTCCTTAGAGTGAATGAAGCAATGTAACTGCAATTCTCAAACCACTGTCTGCCTTGGTCATAAATGCCTGCCTGCTCAAATGCCTCTCAGATAATGTTTTCATCCGAGTGTGACTGTCTCTGGCTGTGTAGGCTCCAATCAACCTTGAGTCACAGGGTTGCATGAAGAATGGCTCAAGTCGATTATGACAGACATGACAGAGCAAGATCTTCTCCCCATGCTCTGTCTCACCAGACACTGCAACAACTTCACAGCACTCTAGATCACTAAGAATGAAGACATTGTTCGGTTGTTTTATCTCCACTGTCTTTTTTGGTTTGCAATGTATCGTTCTCAGTTTGTCTCTTTCCCCAAGCCGCCTCACAATCTGTGTGAGAGGGTTTCGCCCAGAACGAACCAATCTTTTCAGCTGATGCAAGTAATTTTCAAAAGAAAATGCACTGCACTCATCAAGACTGCCATAAAGGTTTGCATCTGATGTCAGGTGTACTAGACTGTGGACATTGTAAACGAGAATCTCATCCCCATACAAATGTCTTCCCTGTGCAACAAAGTACGTCAACAACTCCTCTGCATTGTGACTGTACTGTTTTGCCAGTCTTGGGCAAACGAGGATGGATAATGCTACACTAAAAACTAGGAAGTGCTCATACAGCTGGTCAGAAATAATGCCTTTAAGCACAATTTTCCCTGTATAGAGGACAAATTGTCTCAGCTCTGTGGCCTTCCATCGGTCAATTTCTTCCAAGCCTCTTGGTTTTCTTGCAAACACATTTGGAATGCATGGTTTAAGGTTCAGAAGCTGTAAATTGACCTGCTGAACATTCCCAGAGGACAATCTGATTCCCAGAGGTCCCCTCAGCCACACAAGGATCAATTTGTGCATAACCCCAAGACAACATTGGTGCATATAGTCACCAGGGAACTGTTCGATTATATTTATTGAGAGCTGGCAAAATGGTGACACAACTGAAGGCAGGTGGTGCTGCTCCTGAGACTGATCTCGAAATGTTTTATCCTTTCTCAATGTCAGGTTGGTTATTTCAGGATAAATTACCCGATGGCCATCCCACACGCCTTTTTGGGTACACTTGTCACATCCGCAGTACCCTGAACACAGTTTTATTGACTTCACAAGAGCCTTGGCTGGGGCATCACATATAACACAACGCAGCTTCATCTAGATCAAACCACTTTCTGTCTCTTGTCCATTTTCTAAAATACTGCGAAGATCACTGACAACATCATTAAGAAAGTCAAGATCAGTTGGCTTTGATGAACCAAAAATCAAAGCCAATGGAAATACAGAGGGAGGAGATAAATTCTGTTTGGTACTTTTAAAGAGTGGCAAGCCATCAATATTGATGGAAAAATCTAGTTCAGAAATATCCTGTGAAGGATACATTTTCAAATGTTTGAGGAACTGGTCTTTGCAGCCAAGGTAGACATACTGCATCTCAAACTCAACACTTTCATTGGTGGCAAGCAATGTTTTTGCTGTCCTTGGCAACTCTGGGTGTCCATTTTCTATCAGAATTTTAAGCAAGGAATCCACTGCATTATGTTTTATATGAAATTAATTTGTCCACTGTGCAATGACATGTCTAAGTGGTAGGTTAGGCTCCCTATTGCTGCTTTGGGACAGAAAATCATCAAAATCTCTGTCATCTGCACTATTCTGTTTGACCAGACCTTCCTCTTTTGCAATTTCTTGGTTAAACAGTGAAGGACCAGGAGGAGAGACATTTGTCGGCAAAAACTCTGATGCAGTCGTTTGAGCCCTTGCATATTTTTTTTTCTAATCTTTTTGCTCTTTTCCAAAGGGAAGAGTACTTTCTATCCAACATCGCAACTAGCCTTAGTAGCCTATAATTATATATATATATATATATGCAAAGAGTAACACAGCAAAAAGCAAAAAGGTTGATTAAAAAATCATACCGAGCACAGTGTTGCATCCATGCTGCTTTCACTGTAAAGAAAGAATACAAACAAATGGCTGTATAAGCAAATATTCATGTGAAGTGAATAATTGATGGTAATAATGACTTAACTATAAGACAACATTAATAGTAGACATTCCTGAAAAAATGTGACACAAAACACCAGCGTCGTTGTTATTGGATCCTAGCTATTTGTTCTCATTAATACGTAGGTATAAAAACGTACAATTTTGTACTTTTGAAGAGATTAGGCCTATTAAATATTAAGAAGACCATAAAAAACATATTTACACACACATCACACACATATATATATTATATATATATATATATATATATATATATATATATATATATATATATTGTGGCAGGGAGGGCGTGGTTCAGTGAAGTCTGCAGCAGGAGAGAGAGTCGGGAGACATGTGGTGAGTGAGTGGGTTAATTGTAAATCACGAACACCTGTTTCTAATTCCAGTAATTGGCACGGAGACAGGATAAAACACCAGGAGAAGCAGGAGTGTGAGAGAGAGAGAGGGACTGCTGACTGAGAGACACTGGGACTGAGCTGGAGAGCACTCCTGGAGTGAAGCCCGTCTGTGGATGTGGATTGTTTATTGTGCGTTGCACAGACTTTTGTTTGGACATCTTGTTATTGAAATAAAAACTCAGTCAGCAGTCAAAGTCGACCCTGTCCTCTTCCTTCCCTACGAACTTGAACTTATTACACTGGTGCCGAAACCCGGGAAGGAAGAAGGGAGCAGCCACCATGCACTCGACCTCTGCCCAGCCGTTTGCGGAGATCATCTCATCCCTCGCGGTCATGCAACAGGAACATCATCAAGCTGGACCTGTGTACGGATCAGGAGCGCCGCTTTGAGGCCATCATACAGGTCCAGCAGGAAGACCGCGAGAGGTTCCGGAGCTGGATTGACCAGGAGGTTCGTGCTAAGACCACCAGCACACTCGCTGCGCCCACCCACCTGCCACTGAATAAAATGGGGCCACAAGATAACCCAGAGGCCTTCATGGACTTATTTGAAAGATCGGCGGAGGCTTCTGGGTGGCCCCGGGGGGAGTGGCCAGTGCGCCTGATCCCCCTGTTATCAGGAGAAGCGCAGGTGGCGGCGCAGCAGCTCCTTGTACAGAACCTCCTGGTCTTCGACGATCTCAAGCGGCCATCCTACAGCATGTCGGCCGGACCCCGGAACAACATCGCCAGTGCTTCCGCTCATTGGGGCTGGGGGAGTCCGGCCGGCCATTCCTGATGGCCCAACAGCTCCGGGACTCCTGCTGCAAATGGCTGCTGGCCGACGGAAGCGACGTGGAGCAAGTCATCGATCGGGTGGTACTGGAACAGTTTACCACTCGGCTTCCGAAGAAAATGGCCGAGTGGGTCCAGTGCCACCGGCCCACGTCGCTGGATTCGGCCATCCATCTGGCAGAGGACCATATGGTGGCGTGCCCAGGGGTCGGCGAACTTTTACCATCAATCTCTCTCTCTCCTTCTGTTCCCCTCTCTCTCTCTAGACCTGTCCCTCTCCCCAGGTCTCGTCCGCCCGGCCTGCCTCGTGTTCCGCCCCGGGGGCAGAACTGAACTAGGATCAGTTTCTGGATCTAGAGCCCTGCCCAGGGGGGCGGGACTGTCTGCTGTCGGGCTGGACCCCACTCCTGTTTCTCCCCTCTCTCCGCGCCAACAATTTAACCCACTCTCTGCCACGAGAGCGGCGGGTAGGTCTGGGCCGGTCTGTTGGCGTTACGGGGACCCGGAGCATTAAGTGGACAGGTCTCCTGTCATTGAGGTGGGGACAATGATCCGGGTCCTGGACGACCCGCAGACTGCCCCTGGTCAAGCTGGCCGGTACCAAATACCTGTGAGTATCAAGGGGGGTACCTATCAGGCTTTGGTGGACTCAGGTTGTAACCAAACCTCCGTTCATCAAAGCCTGATTTCGTCCGGGGCATTGGATACAAGCCGCATGGTTAGGGTGCAGTGTGTGCACGGGGATGTGGTGGAATATCCTATGGTGCCAGTTATTATTCAATTCAGGGATCAAAAGCATAGTGTTGAGGTGGCAGTTAACCCGCACCTCCGGCATCCGTTAATTTTGGGAATCAATTGGCCAGCGTTTACTGAATTATTGGGGGCTTTATGTACGGATGCCTCTTGGGGAAAAAATGCACCGGAGAGGAATGCGAGTGTGCAGGCGGGAGAGACTGAACTGGGACCACTGGGTACTGCCTCAGGGGAACAGAGCGAAATTGAGAGACTTATTCTCTCGGAGCGCGATGATTTTCCCCTGGAGCAGTCTCAAGATGAGACGCGGAAACGTGCGTTTGAACAGGTCACCACCATCGACGGTAAGCCTCTCCATCCTGGATAACCGCTTACTTATCCATATTTTGTAATTAAAAAAAATAGGTTGTATCGAGTGACCCAAGACGCTCAGACAAAAGAAGATACAACCCAGTTGTTAGTTCCTAGGAGCCGCAGGGAAATGCTTTTTCAAGCGGCTCATTCTAATCCAATGGCTGGTCATTTAGGACAGGTGAAGACACAAAATCGCCTCATGACCCGATTTTTTTGGCCGGGCATTCACGAGAATGTGCGCAGGTGGTGCGCGGCTTGTTGTGAATGTCAGTTGGTAAACCCACCGGCCACCCCAAAAGCGCCTTTGCGCCCCCTCCCATTAATGCAGGTCCCCTTCGAGAGAATTGGCATGGACCTCATTGGGCCATTAGAGCGATCAGCATGAGGACATCGTTTTGCATTAGTCATTGTGGATTATGCAACACGATATCCCGAAGCAGTGGCTCTCCGCAACATTTCCGCTAAAAGTGTTTTCTTTAATCTCCCGAGTGGGGATTCCCAAGGAAATCCTCACTGATCAGGGCACGGCGTTTATGTCACGGACGTTATGCGAACTTTATGAATTATTGGGCATTAAATCGATTCGTACCAGCATCTTTCACCCACAAACGGACGGGCTGGTCGAACGTTTTAATCGCACGCTTAAAACAATTATTCGTAAATTCGTACAGGAAGACGCCAAAAATTGGGATAAATGGTTGGAACCTCTGTTGTTCGCTGTGCGAGAGGTCCCGCAAGCCTCCACGGGTTTTCCCCCTTCGAGCGTCTCTATGGTCGTCAGCCTAGAGGGGTGTTAGACCTCATAAGAGAGGCTTGGGAGGACGGACTGTCTCAATCAAAAAATGAAATTCAGTATGTGCTGGACCTGAGAACAGAACTCCACACTTTGGGGTGGCTTTCTATGGAGAATTTGTTACAGGCCCAGGACAAAAAGAGCCGGCTGTATAACAGAGGGACCAATTTGCGTAAATTTGCACCGGGAGATAAAGTGCTTGTATTGCTCCCAACGTCAAGTTCAAAATTACTTGCAAAGTGGCAAGGACCATTTGAGGTCACACGGCAAGTTGGAGAGCTCTATTATGAGGTAATACGCTCAGATAGGAGGGGAGCACGTCAAATTTACCACCTCAATCTCCTTAAAAAATGGAATGAGGGAGAATCAGTGATGCTGGCGACGGTGATTAGTGGAGAGGATGATCTTGGGCCAGAGGCGAATATAAAAAAAGAATCTCTCGCACTGGCCCCAGGGGGAGATCATCTCTCGCCCTCCCAGCTCATTGATTTAACCAAATTACAGGCAGAGTTTGCTGACGTGTTTTCTCCCCTACCTGGTCGTACAAATCTCATTCAGCACCATATCGAGACAGAGCCGGGCGTGGTGGTTCGCAGCCGGCCATATCGCTTACCTGAACACAAGAAAAAAGTAGTTCAGGAAGAATTAGGAGCAATGCTTGAAATAGGGGTAATAGAAGAATCCAGCAGTAACTGGGCGAGCCCGATAGTTTTGGTTCCCAAAACGGATGGCTCAGTTCGGTTCAGTGTGGATTACCGCAAGGTGAACGCTGTGTCGAAATTCGAAGCGTATCCAATGCCACGGGTGGACGAATTGCTTGACCGGCTCGGTACGGCTCGCTTTTATTCTACATTGGACTTAACAAAGGGATATTGGCAGATCCCCTTGTCGCCATTATCCAAAGAAAAGACAGCTTTCACGACGCCGTTTGGATTACACCAATTTGTTACTACATATTTGTTATTACATATATATTATATATACATATATATACATATATATATATATATATATATATATACATATATATGTAGCCTACAGAAGAGTAATGTAATCATGAAAATGTATTAACTGCAAAACTGTAAAAATCGAAATGACAATGCTTTACTCTGTCGTGGTAGGCTATAGGCAGACAGCAGAATTTAACTTAAAACTCCGTGATGGCGGGGAAAAGGTGTTGCGATGTGGGTTTAGGCGCCAGTTTTTGAATTTATAATGAATGGTGAACTTAAAACATGCAGCAGGAATTTTGTTTTTATTTTTGGTAATTGAATTTATAATATCACCTTTCACCTTTATCATGTCTTATAAAGGTGTCGTAAAATTTCCAAAATGCCATATAATTTCCAACAATTAGGCCTGTTTTTTTTTTTTGTTTGTTTTGTACAAGAAAGGTAAAACATCCCCAAAACTACTTGTCCTGTTTCTAATCAAAATGAATACACCCTCAATCATCACTGTGTACAATTTAGTCAATATAACCGATAAAATGACCTTTTCCTGGGCTAACTTTCCGTCATCAGATAATTGATAATACTGAAGGACACTGATAACATTAAAACGTTAAACAAAACAAGCCCGGCCTAAATACTAATGAAACATTGCATGTATTAATTTAATTTACATTGCTTGAATTTATCATTATCTTACCCTTTTTGCAGCAGAAAGCCTGGTAAATGACATCTTTTCTCTGCTTTCTCTGCTCGATTATGTCAATTTACCCAACAGATTCTGATTGGCTGGTATGTGTATCTGATTGGCAAATGGTTATAGTTCCATGCAGTTTAATTAGAATTAAAGCGCTGCTTTCATTGGCGCACACGTTTTGTGTGGTGTAATGAGACAAATAAGACTTTGTGAACTCTAATTGGCTATAGCAATATTTGTAAACATAAAGAGATGTTTCATGTAAATTTACTAAATTCAAATATAATAATTCACTGACCTTCTGTCCTGGGTTTTACTTGAAGCCTGCTAAAGTTCTTGACAGTGGCAGAACCCAGAAGACTAATTTGCCACTGGTTTCTTTGAGATTTTCCTAGTGGGTTTTTAATAGGGTTTCTCAATTTGAATAAAATAAAGCCTGTGCAAACATAATTTGACAAAAACTTGGTGTAAAATGCAAACTACACACAATTATTAATTCAAGTAACACTTTGAAGAGGGAAATTGAGTAAACATAAATCTGCACAACTAGTAACTAAATAATTAGTTCAAAACCACTTGAATTCTCTTTTTTTTTCTTTTCTTTCTTTTTTCTTTTTTATACATGTAAATGTAATGCGGAATGGTGTCCATTTCAGGTGAATGTTCTAAGGCTGAAACATGACCAACACTTAATAAGAACCACAAGCTGTGACATGTTATGAAATATAAGATTATTTCTTTAAAGGTGATGTAAACAGCAGGTTAAAGTTTTTTTTTTTTTTTTTGAGGGACCAGCACTAGATCAAGTCAGAAAACAGTGGTGAGGAAGTCATGGTGTGAGGAGCTACTAACAATGAGGTAAACAAACCTTTCAGGAAGATGGACTCCACAAACTTCTCCAAGGTTCTGTAAGGTATTCTTCAAACTTCTACAAGAAAATTTCCCTCAAGAGTCAACCAGCCAGACTCTTCTGACACAATTCAGCAGGCATTGATTTTTGGGGAACATGCTTCTGGAAACCTCAGGCCTTAATGGTGTCATTGTAGCATTTACCTAATGTGGTTGAGAGGATGTTCTTCCTTTGTTTTCTTCAAACACTGGATACTATTTTAACTCAACAACATGCCTGTCCCCTGAACACACTGTAAAAAAAACGCGGTCTCTGTAGTCGCCACAAGTTCCAAAAACGGCAATAAAAACAAACTGGTGCAGCCTGGACCACGAATCATAATAAACATGCTCCAGCCAATAACTGACAAGAATGATTTTAAATGCACGTTCATGACTGTTTCAGGAAGCACGGAGGGGAGGGGGAGGAGGAGGGAGGGTCTAGCTAGCCTCTGTTTTGTTTGACAACACTTCAAACATCAACATGAAGTTACTCCACCCAGGATCACTTAGAGCACCTTTAATACGTAACATTAGAAGAACATTTTACACAGAACATTTCATCACCTCAAACCTCAGTGATGTTCTTAGGCTATAGCGTTTTCCTAATGTGCCTGAGAGAATGTTCTTCATTTGTTTTATTGAAACATTGTGCAAATGTTTTATTTACAACATTATATAATGTTACCTCAACAATATCCTCAAAACATCCAACATTCAAAATGCAGGTAAATGTGACGTCATTAACAATCGCCACCTGCATTCTCCAGCTGCCTGTGACTCACTCACATTCGACACAAATAAATAGGAAAAAATATTGCAAACGGGGCCAAGAAGCTGGAATGATTCAATTATTAAAAGTACTTTAGTATTGTAACGAAATCGTTCTGTGTAACATAGATTTTTGTTGCTATTTTATGTCTTTATTGTGGGAGTCATAACGGCTAGCCGCTAGCTAGAGAATGACAGATGGCCGTAATACTAATGTTGTCCACGAGAGGGCAGCACAGGATAACAAATCCTTTTTAGTCTCAATCCGTAAATGGTTCGATAGATTGACTTGTAGTAAAAAAAAAAAAAAAAAATTCTCTATTTTAATACAGTAGTATACAGATTAATATTTCCATAAAGAGATAGGCCTACTTAGACAAATTATATTTGAAAAGAGACATGGCCATTGTATAACTGTATAGTCTTGTATAACTGGTGAGCTTGTGGTGCTAGAGGGCTGTTTCATAAAACAAGATTAGAAAACAAGCCAGGCTTATTTTACTTAGTCAGACTTGTTGTCAGCGAATTCTGTTTCATAAAACAAACTTAAATGAGTTCAAACTCAGTTACTCTGGCAACGTATGCTGGGAAACTAGCCTGGTCTGGAGCAGGCTAACTGTCAGGCTAAGCTGAGCTTCTCTAACACTGACTAATAGGAACGCAATGATATTACAGCTGACTCTCTCACATACAATTATTTGACCTTATTAACATACACAATATATATATATATATATATATATATATATATATATATATATATATATATATATATATATATATATATATATATATATAGTGCTAAATAAATAGTGCTAAATAAAAATATATATATATTGGTGTAAGTTTAAGGCTTTTTTTTATTAAAAGGTAAGTATGATGAGAAACAAAACATTTAAAGAGAAGTAATTTCTTAAAAATTAAGTGTTATATAGCCCACTGAATCATTCTCAGACTTAATACTGACAACATTGGAAGCACTTGGGAGAGAACTGTCAGAGACTTATTTCTTAGCAAGGAAGAGTACAAGAGGATTACCAAATCATTGTTTTAAGTGTGAAAATATAGTAAAAGTAACACAGAAATTTAAAATCAATAAACCTGTGACAAGGCACCTGAAACAAACAGGCCTTCATTTGTAAGCTTTCATTAAGTGATGAGTGATTTTTTTGCTAGACAAAGAGCAGGAGAAATACCAAGTGAGCCAGCAAAAGCTATGAAAAGAGTGACAGAGTAAGATGCAGCCTGCAGAAATGACATGTATGGATGTTGTCCACACTGGAACTACCCACTGTAGTCAAAGCACAATAAAGTCAGCTAGCCTTTTCCAAGGCCCATATTTAATCTACACTCTGGTCTATATTATATATATATATATAATTCAGGTTGATTGGCACACTTTTTGGAAAACACCATGTCTCAAACGCATAAAATAGCACAAAATGTATGCCCTTTTCTGTGGTGGATCGATTTGATCCATGATCAACCTCTAGGGCTGCTTAAAAAAACCGTGCACGCGAAATTATCTTGACTAGGTGAACCTGGATGGAATTAGCGGGACTGCGTGAACTTCAATTACCTTTTATGAAACCGTTTTAGCCCAAACTCATTTGTTAGGTTAATTCAAGTCAGGTTTTGGAGTTTAATCCTCGCTTTTCTTAGCATCTTTTATGAAACAGCTCTCTGATATATTTTTATTCCACCAATTTCACAATGAGACTATTTACAACTATTAACAATTTGTATTACTGAGTAAATAAAAAAAAAGAAAAAAGACAATAATACAATATAAAAATAACAACTATTACCAGATTATACATTTCCAAAAACAAAATAGCAAAAAATTACTTTCTTTACTTCATTACTGAACAATAAAACTAATACTTACACCATCTCTAAAATCAAGATTGAGCCCTTTTTGTAATTGTATTTTTAATATACAGTAGCCTGTATTTAAGAAAATGTCCCAAAACAACTCCCAAAGAAGAAAATACAAAGAGGCACTGGTACCTATGGGTTTTCTGGTTCTGTTTGAAAGAAAACTGTCAATGCAGCCAATACAGTCAAATCAATAATATTGTTGAATATTAAGCATCCCCAACTAAGCAAGCCAGAGGTGACATTGGCAAGGAACCCAAACTCCATCAGGTGTCAGAAGTATAATGGTTTAGATGCCATTTTGTGTAATAAACCACAGACAATAATTACAACATTGCATGAATGTTCAAAAAATAAAACATCAAAAGAACTATATTACTTTGTTAATACTCCTCTAACAGTTCTACCTCTTGTGGTGATTGAAATGGTTCTCCAACATAGGATGCAGTATGTCTATATTACCATCATCTGGCTTAAAAATGACACAAAACCTCATGAATATTACATCTGAGGTTGAAACACATGAATACTAAATTTATGGTTCACACCTGAAACACAAACAAATCTTACCAAAGTCTTCTGAGGGCTGTTTCATAAAAGATGCTAAGAAAAGCGAGGATTAAACTCCAAAACCTGACTTGAATTAACCTAACAAATGAGTTGGGGCTAAAGCGGTTTCATAAAAGGTAATTGAAGTTCACACAGTCCTACTAATTCGACCCAGGTTTACCTAGTCAAGATAATTCTTCTTCTTCTTCTGTAGTTTTCATTGGCAGTTTGCAAACAGCGTGCATTACCGCCATCTTCTGGACTGAGGTGTGAACTCATTTGGATAACAATTATATTACGCTACCATATGGGAAAAAAAAAAATACTATAAAAAAAAATATTTTATATACACTAAGTGGGGTTATGATTTCTTCCTATACTATATCCTGTTTGCAAGTTGAGTTTCTTTCAGATTTAATTAAAGATTGTTCACCTGACATACCCAATAATTTTTTTAAACACAGTTCATTTTTTGTTATTCTTTCTAGTTCTTTTCCTTTTCCCCCCCTTATTTTCTAGATCTCAGGAGAATATGTTCAACATTCTCTACCTCTCCACAGTGTGTACATAGTCCAGTTTGGTGTTTGCCTATTATCCTTAAACAGCCATTTAAACTTGTGTGTCCTTCTCAATCTTGTGATCATATTTTCTTCCTGCCTACTCAGCCCACTATATTTTTTACCTATTACTTCTTTTTGAATGCTGTACAAATGTCTTCCTTTCTTCTCCTGATCCCATGTAACTTGCCACCTTCTATTTATACTATCTTTAATAATAACTTTAATTTCTGACTTGCTTAATGGTACTTTTATTTCTATTTGATCTGCCTTCAGAGCATCTTTTGCTAATTTATCTACTTTTTCATTTCCTTTAATACCTACATGTGCTGGAATCTAAGTAAACTCTATATAAATGTTTTGCTGACCTAATCTAAAAATTAATTGACTTATTTCATCTAGAAGATCTTGTCTACATATAGACTTCCCACTTTGAATACTTGACAAGGAGGACATGGAATCGGAACAGATGACTGTCCTATGTGGTTTTACTTCCTCCACCCATTGCAGTGACCATTATTTCTGCTGAGAAGACAGAGAGGTGATCTGTAATTCTCTTTGAATCATAATATTATATTTTGAAATGAATACTGCTGCACCTGTTTTCCCAGTAATTGGGTCTTTAGACGCATCTGTATATATCTGTACTGCATCATTATACCAGGTTTCTATATATTGTTGGATATTTTGATATCCGCCTTCATTTTGTATAATATTTTTCACTTCCATGTTTACTATAGGGTAACAAAATAGCCATGGAGGGATGGCAGTAATACTCACTGTTTTACAACATTCAATAGTGTCTATCCCCATTTCTTTTGCCTCTTTTCCCCCACTCCATCCAAAACTACTGACATTAGTCCGACCATACTCCCAGCACTCTTCAAGTACCTTTTTTGAAGGATGTGATTTTCCATGTCCCTGCAGACTTATCCAATAATACATTTTAAGTTTCAGTCGTCTAATATTCAATTGCATCTCTTCTACCTCTACTTGTATTGATGCTACTGCCGATGTTTTAAAAGCTCCACAACACAAGCGGAGGGCCTTAGATTGCATCTTATCCAAGACTGTCAATAAGGATTTAGCTGCAGAATTATACACTATGCATCCGTAATCAAAAACAGATCGAATTAGAGCAATATATATCATCTTCATAGATGCTCCAGATGCACCCCAATTATATCCTGACAGACATTTAAGTACATTAATACCTCGTTTACATTTATCCACCATTTTTTGGATATGAATTTTAAAAGTAAGTTTATTATCAAACCATACTCCTAAATATCTTATTACCTGTTCTTGTTTGAGAGATTGTCCATACAATTTAATATCTAATCTAGGGTTTTCCCATTTTTTAGAGAGACATATATATTGAGTTTTCTCAACTGACAAGCGGAATCCCCATTCACGTGACCACTTTTCAACCTGTTCTATTGCTTTCTGCATTCTTGACTCCAGTACTTTAATGTTACGGCCCCTTACCCATAATGCCCCATCATCTGCATATAATGCTTTACTCATTCTCTGTTCAACTCCAGAAAAAATATCATCAATCATAATATTAAATAATATTGGGCTACATACGCTTCCTTGCGGAGTTCCATTTTCTATTGGGTAGATATTTGAAGATTCCACACCAATCCTAACCTCAATAGTCCTTTCTCTTAAAAAGTCTTTAATCCAATTAAACATTTTACCACCTATTTCCATTCTATTCAATTTAATTAAAAGCCCTTCCTTCCATAACATGTCATAAGCTTTTTCTATATCAAAAAATGTTGCTAAAACATATTCTTTATTTACTTGTGCTTTCCGTATTTCATTCTCCAAACAAATGACAGGATCCATAGTTGTTCTTCCTTTTCGAAAGCCGCTCTGATAAGGAGATAAAAGATCTCTTTTTTCAATTTCATATACTAACCTATTAGTTATTATTTTTTCCATAAGCTTACAAAGGTTAAATGTCAAAGCTATTGGTCTGTAACTTTAACATCTGTTTTATCCTTTCCAGGTTTTCCTATCGGGACTATTACTGAATGCTTCCAGCTAGTAGGTATCTTCCCTTGATCCCAAACTTTGTTATAAAGCTTTAAAATTACATTTTTAGCTACATCACTCAGTTGTTCAATCATTTTATACACAATACCATCTTTCCCTGGTGAAGTATTTCTAACCCCTAAAAGTGCTCTTTTAAGTTCAAACAATGTTAACTTCATATCAAGTGGGCTGTCTTTCATTTCCTTTGTTCCCAATGCATCTTTGTTTTCCTCAATTACCTTCTTTCTCCATGCTACCTCCTCATTAGATAGATTTTGAGAGCTATGCAATTTAACAAAAGCCTTCGCAAGCATCTCTGATTTCTCTTCGTTTGTAATTGCAATTATATCATTGTTTTTAAGCACAGGCAAAGAAAATTCCCTTCTAATGCCTCCCATTTTCCTTATTATTCCCCAAATCTCACTGACCTGGATTTCTGTCCCAATATTACAACAAAAATCCCTCCAAAATTTCCGTTTTGCTTCTCGTACAATTCTTTTAACTTTTGCCTGTGCTTTTTTGTATTCCATTAAATTGTTAAATGAATGATTTGATCTAACAATTTTAAAAGCTTTATTCCTTTCCTTTACTGCTTTTTTACAATCAATTGACCGTAAAGATAATTTCGCGTGCACGCTTTTTTTAAGCAGCCATAGAGGTCGATCATGGATCAAATCGATCCACCATAGGAAACAACATACATTTTGTGCTATTTTATGCATTTGAGACATGGTGTTTTCCTCAGTGCATAACTTAATTCTCACAAGTTTATTCTCCATCTGTAAATGTTAGAAAGTCATTCAAATATTTCCATTTTGCTGCTAAACTTCAGTGAACGAGCGCTGCTGCGCGCATGCGTGCTAAACAGACGGAACGCAATAGAAGCGCAATAATTCTAAAATATACATTTCGCTAAAATATTTGATGTTGGACATTAAATGTGCCTTATGTACACTTTTAAACCTACAAGTAAGTGTATTTTTATGATAGTAACTGTAAATGGACTATTGTAATGGGGTAAATCAATATACTTTGGGCCAGTTACTGAGTTTAGATTCATCTTACCAATTAAAATTTAGTCTGTGCATATTTATTTTAATTTTTAGGGCCCGAGCACCGATGGTGTGAGGACCCTATTGGAATTGCTCCGTTTCTTTTTATTAGGGCCCGAGCACCGATGGTGTGAGGACCCTATTGGAATTGCTCAGCCAAAATTTTCTTCTTCTCCAAAATGAATCACATTTTTGAGGGCCTAAACGTTCTCAAAAACTCATGAAACTTTGCACACGCGTCAGAAGTGATGAAAATTTACATCTGATATGGGTTTCAGAATTAGGTGTGGCAAAATGGCTCGATAGCGCCACCTACAAAATTTCAATTAAGCGCCCTTCGTGCTATGTTTCACATACAGTTATGAAATTCGGTAGACAGATGTAACAGCCCAATACCTACAAAAAAGCCCCTGGGTGCAAAGTTTGTAAACCCAGTAGGAAGTGAGATATTTTGAATTTTCTCTACAAAATTTTGGCAGTTTTTGCCATTTCCACATGTTGTACTTTAACGAACTCCTCCTAGAGCTTTAATCAGATCAACATCATATTTGGTCAGTCTAATCTAAAGGCCTTTGAGATGTTAAATTGCGAAGATCTAGAGTTTTCACTGAAGGGCGTGTCCGTGGCGGCCTGGCAAAGTTCGATGTTTCGCCATGAAACAGGAAGTTGTTGTAACTCGGGCATACAATGTCGGATCTGCCCCAAACTTCACATGTTTTATTAGAGACCTGACCTGAAGACATCTATATGACAATATTCAGTTACAGTCATAGCGCCACCTGGGGGCAACAGGAAATGACATGTTTTACACTGTGATTAACTCCTCATAGAGATTAAACCAGATCAACATCATATATGGCCAGTCTAATCTTAAGACCTTTGAGATGTTAAATATCAAAGATCTTGAGTTTTCGTTGAAGGGCGTGTCCATGGTGACCGACAAAGTCTGATGTTTCGCCATGTAAGGTGAATCACTTTTTTGAGGGCCAAAACATACTCGAAAACTCATGAAACTTTGCAGATGCATCAGAAGTGGTGAAAATTTACGTCTGATATGGGTTTCAGAATTAAGTGTGGCAAAATGGCTCGATAGCGCCACCTAAAAAATTTCAACGAAGTGCCCCTGACACTACGTTTCACGTACAGGTATGAAATTTGGTACACACATCTAACAGCCCAATACCTACAAAAAAAGTCTCTTGGAGTGAAATCTGAAAACCAACAGGAAGTGAGATATTTTGAATTTTCTTTGCAAAATTTGTGCAGTTTTTGCCATTTCCAGACGTTGTACTTTAACGAACTCCTCCTAGAGCTTTAATCAGATCAACATCATATTTGGTCAGTCTAATCTAAAGGCCTTTGAGACGTTTAATTGCGAAGATCTAGAGTTTTCACTGAAGGGTGTGTCCGTGGCGGCCTGGCAAAGTTCGATGTTTCACCATGAAACAGGAAGTTGTTGTAACTCGGGCATACAATGTCTGATCTGCCCCAAACTTCACATGTTTTATTAGAGACCTGACCTGAAGACATCTATATGACAATATTCAGTTACAGTCATAGCGTCACCTGGGGGCAACAGGAAATGACATGTTTTACACTGTGATTAACTCCTCCTAGAGATTTAATCAGATCAATGTTATTTTTGGTCAGTCTAATCTAAAGGCATTTGTGACGTTAAATTGCGAAGATCTAGAGTTTTCACTGAAGGGCGTGTTCGTGGCGGCCTGACAAAGTTTGATGTTTTCGCCATGAAAAAGGAAGTTGTTGTAACTCAGACAAACAATGTCGGATCTGCCCCAAACTTCACATGCTTTATTAGAGTCCTGACCTGAAGACATCTTCATGACAATATAAAGTTACAGTTATAGTGCCACCTGCAGGCAACAGGAAATGACATGTTTTACACTGTGATTAACTCCTCATAGAGATTTAACCACATCAACATCATATGTTGTCAGTCTAATCTTAAGACCTTAGCGATGATAAATATCAAAGATCTTGAGTTTTCGGTGAAGGGGGTGTCCGTGGCGGCCTGACAAAATCTGATGTTTCGCCATGAAAGAGGAAACTGTTGTAACTCAGGCATACTATGTCCGATCTGCTCCAAACTTCACATGTGTGATAAGAGTCCTAGCCTAAAGACGTCTATATGATAATATTCAGTTAGTCATAGCGCCACCTGCTGGCAACAGGGAGTGGCATGCTTTATACTGTAATTCACTACCAGATTCACATTTCATCATGCCACGAAGTACCAGACATGCTAGAAACACGTTAAATCATGCAACACTTGGCTGAGTGCTAATGTATGCGATTAACGCCACGAAAGAAACAGGAAGTTGTTGTAACTCAGGCATACAATGTCCGATCTGCTTAAAACTTCACGTGTTCAATGATAGTCCTGGCCTGAAGACATCAACATGGCAAAATTCAGTTACGGTAAAAGCACCACCTGTTGGCCGCAGGAAGTGTGGCATTTCGAAATGAATTTGGCATAATTCTCCTGTATTCACTCACTTAAATGCATGACGCCCACTGTTCACTGTTTTCCTGAGGCCAACGGATGGCGGTGAGCCCGGGTGCGAGGGCCCTCTCAACGCTGCTTGCAGCTTTAATTAGGGCCCGAGCACCGATGGTGTGAGGACCCTATTGGAATTGCTCCGTTTATTATTATTAGGGCCCGAGCACCGATGGTGTGAGGACCCTATTGGAATTGCTCCGTTTATTATTATTATTATTATTATTATTATTATTAGGGCCCGAGCACCGATGGTGTGAGGACCCTATTGGAATTGCTCCGTTTATTATTATTATTAGGGCCCGAGCACCGATGGTGTGAGGACCCTATTGGAATTGCTCCGTTTATTATTATTATTATTATTATTAGGGCCCGAGCACCGATGGTGTGAGGACCCTATTGGAATTGCTCCGTTTATTATTATTATTAGGGCCCGAGCACCGATGGTGTGAGGACCCTATTGGAATTGCTCCGTTTATTATTAGGGCCCGAGCACCGATGGTGTGAGGACCCTATTGGAATTGCTCCGTTTATTAGGGCCCAAGCGAATTAAGCGCGCAGGGCCCTCTTGTTCTTCTAAGGATTATTATTATTTTTTTTATTTTTATTTTTTTTATTATTTTTCCATCTTCTGGGGCTTTTTGGGGGCCTTAACATGCTCAAAAACTCTTGAAAATTTGCACACACATTGGAATCCGCGGCCATTAGGACGCCGCAGAGGCTGGTACCCGGGCGTGGCAGGGGGGCTCGACAGCGCCCCCTTGAAAAAAGTCTGAAAATTTGGTCCATATATTAAACACGCTTGCACGTATTAGTATGAAACTCGGTACACATATAGACCTCATCGGGCCGAACAACTTTCGTACTCTAAGTTAAACACCACGCCAACAGGAAGTCAGCTATTAAGGGTTGTTTGAAAAACGCATGCTCTGGAATTTGATATACTCCTCCTAGACGATTAATCCGATCGCCACCAAACTCGGTCAGCATGAAGTCAAGACACTGATGATTAAACATTGCCAGGGGATTTTTGATATCTCGAACGGTTTGGCCGTGGCGAGGCAACGAATTTATGGCGAGAAAAAGGAAACAGGAAATGTGTTATAACGTCTGCATACATATATTGATCTTTATGAAACTTCACGAGTGTGTTGGTTGTAGTAGTCTGATCACATGGATGTGACTATTGTGAGTCAAAGTTATAGCGCCACCAACTGGCAGCAGGAAGTGTATCACTTTTTGAAATGCTTTGAGATCACCCTCTTATTTTTACCTGATTTGCTTCAAACTTCATCAGTGTAATGTCAATACACAGCAGATGTAGACCTATGACAGGATTTTTGATATTTGAAATATTGTTGCCATGGCAACAGGTCAAACTGTAATAATATTCTTGAGTGTTTTTGAGGCTCTTAACATGCTTCAAATTGCATGAAACTCGACACACACATCAATATTGTCAACCAGTAGACATGGACAAAGTCATAGAAATGGGCGTGGTGGAGGGGCTCAGTAGCGCCACCTTTTGACAAAAGTGGGGGGGTTAGTTTTTCCTACAGTCACCAAACTCAGTACACATATTGTTCTCATCAAGCCAGACAATTTTCTAATTTACATTCATTAGCTCCGACCAACAGGAAGTCGGCTATTTTTGTTTGAATGTTAATTTTTTGAAAAAACAGGCTATGAATTTTATACTACTACTCCTACAGGGTTTATCCAATTTACACCAAGCTTTTTTTAACTTGTTGCTAACACACTGAAGTTGTTTAATTGCAAACGGATTTTGGATATCTCAAACGGTTTGGCCGTGGCGAGGCAACGAATTTATGGCAAGAAAAGGGAAACAAAGTGTTCTAACTTCTGCATACATTAATTGATTTTGATGAAACTTTGGCTTAGTCTTCGTAGTACAAGGCTGATCACATGGATTTGACTATTGTGATTCAAAGTCATAGCGCCACCAACTGGAAGCAGAAAATGTGTCACTTTCAGCATACATTGAGATCACCCTCTTATTTTTACCTGATTTGCTTCAAAATTCATCAGAATAATGTTAAAACTTGGCACATGTAATCCTTTGAAAATGGGCAGGGAGGAGGGGCTCTATAGCGGCACCTTGTAGTGCAGTAAATGTGGAGTGAATTTGACATAGTCCTTTGATGTTTAACCGTTTTAAGTGCCTATTGCCCGCTGTGCACAGTTGCCCTGAAGCCACCGGGGTGGCGGTGCCACCGGGCTTGGGCCCGCCATCGCTGCTCGCAGCTATATTTATTATTATTATTCTTCTCCAAAGTAAATCGCATTTTAGAGGGCCTAAACGTGCTCGAAAACTCACGAAACTTTGCACACGCATCAGAAGTGGTGAAAATTTACGTCTGTTATGGGTTTCGGAATTGGGCGTGGCAAAATGGCTCGATAGCGCCATCTAACGTACAGCCCCGCTCGCTACATTACACTAGGGTTTTGAAATTTGGTACACACATTTATCAGCCCAGTACCTACAAAAAATTCTCTTGGAGCGAAATCCGAAACCGAACAGGAAGTCAGATATTTTGAATTAATTCACCGTTTTTTGCATTTTCCAGACGTTGTACTTTAACGAACTCCTCCTAGAGATTTAATCAGATCAATGTCATTTTTGGTCAGTCTAATCTAAAGACCTTTGTGACGTTAAATTGCGAAGATCTAGAGTTTTCACTGAAGGGCGTGTCCGTGGCAGCCTGACAAAGTTTGATGTTTTCGCCATGAAAAAGGAAGTTGTTGTAACTCAGACAAACAATGTCGGATCTGCCCCAAACTTCACATGCTTTATTAGAGTCCTGACCTGAAGACATCTTCATAACAATATTCAGTTACAGTCATAGCGCCACCTGCAGGCAACAGGAAATGACATGTTTTACACTGTGATTAACTCCTCATGGAGATTTAACCAGATCAACATCATATGTTGTCAGTCTAATCTTAAGACCTTAGCGATGATAAATATCAAAGATCTTGAGTTTTCGGTGAAGGGCGTGTCCGTGGCGGCCTGACAAAGTCTGATGTTTCGCCATGAAAGAGGAAACTGTTGTAACTCAGGCATACTATGTCCGATCTGCTCCAAACTTCACATGTGTGATAAGAGTCCTAGCCTAAAGACGTCTATATGATAATATTCAGTTAGTCATAGCGCCACCTGCTGGCAACAGGAAGTGGCATGCTTTATACTGTAATTCACTACAAGATTCACATTTCATCATGCCACGAAGTACCAGACATGCTAGAAACAGGTTAAATCATGCAACACTTGGCTGAGTGCTAATGTATGCGATTAACGCCACGAAAGAAACAGGAAGTTGTTGTAACTCAGGCATACAATGTCCGATCTGCTTCAAACTTCACGTGTTCAATGTTAGTCCTGGCCTGAAGACATCAACATGGCAAAATTCAGTTACGGTAAAAGCGCCACCTGTTGGCCGCAGGAAGTGTGGCATTTCGAAATGACTTTGGCATAATTCTCCTGTATTCACTCACTTAAATGCATGACGCCCCCTGTTCACTGTTTTCCTGAGGCCAACGGGTGGCGGTGAGCCCGGGTGCGAGGGCCCTCTCAACGCTGCTTGCAGCTTTAATTAGGGCCCGAGCACCGATGGTGTGAGGACCCTATTGGAATTGCTCCGTTTATTATTAGGGCCCAAGCGAATTAAGCGCGCAGGGCCCTCTTGTTCTTCTAAGGATTATTTTTTTTTTATTATTTATTTATTTATTTTTTTTTCTCCGTCTTCTGGGGCTTTTTGGGGGCCTTAACATGCTCAAAAACTCCTGAAAATTTGCACACACATTGGAATCCACGGCCATTAGGACGCCGCAGAGGCTGGTACCCGGGCGTGGCAGGGGGGCTCGACAGCGCCCCCTTGAAAAAAGTCTGAAAATTTGGTCCATATATTAAACACGCTTGCACGTATTAGTATGAAACTCGGTACACATATAGACCTCATCGGGCCGAACAACTTTCGTACTCTAAGTTAAACACCACACCAACAGGAAGTCAGCTATTAAGGGTTGTTTGAAAAACGCATGCTCTGGAATTTGATATACTCCTCCTAGGCGATTAATCCGATCGCCACCAAACTCGGTCAGCATGAAGATAAGACATTGATGATTAAAAATTGCCAGCGGATTTTTGATATCTCGAACGGTTTGGCCGTGGCGAGGCAACGAATTTATGGCGAGAAAATGAAACAGGAAATGTGTTATAACGTCTGCATACATATATTGATCTTTATGAAACTTCACGAGTGTGTTGGTTGTAGTAGTCTGATCACATGGATGTGACTATTGTGAGTCAAAGTTATAGCGCCACCAACTGGCAGCAGGAAGTGTATCACTTTTTGAAATGCTTTGAGATCACCCTCTTATTTTTACCTAATTTGCTTCAAACTTCATCAGTGTAATGTCAATACATAGCAGATGTAGACCTATGACAGGATTTTTGATATATGAAATATCGTTGCCATGGCAACAGGTCAAACTGTAATAATATTCTTGAGTGTTTTTGAGGCTCTTAACATGCTTCAAATTGCATGAAACTCGACACACACATCAATATTGTCAACCAGTAGACATGGACAAAGCCATAGAAATGGGCGTGGTGGAGGGGCTCAGTAGCGCCACCTTTTGACAAAAGTGGGGGGGTTAGTTTTTTCTACAGTCACTAAACTCGGTACACATATTGTTCTCATCAAGCCGGACAATTTTCTAATTTACATTCATTAGCTCCGACCAACAGGAAGTCGGCTATTTTTGTTTGAATGTTAATTTTTTGAAAAAACAGGCTATTAATTTTATACTACTAATCCTACTGGGTTTATCCAATTTACACCAAGCTTTTTTTAACTTGTTGCTAACACATTGAAGTTGTTTAATTGCAAACGGATTTTGGATATCTCAAACGGTTTGGCCGTGGCGAGGCAACAAATTTATGGCAAGAAAAGGAAACAAAGTGTTATAACTTCTGCATACATTAATTGATTTTGATGAAACTTCAGCTTAGTCTTCGTTGTACAAGGCTGATCACATGGATGTGACTATTGTGATTCAAAGTCATAGCGCCACCAACTGGAAGCAGAAAATGTGTCACTTTCAGCATACATTGAGATCACCCTCTTATTTTTACCTGATTTGCTTCAAAATTCATCAGAATAATGTTAAAACTTGGCACATGTAATCCTCTGAAAATGGGCAGGGAGGAGGGGCTATATAGCGGCACCTTGTAGTGCAGTAAATGTGGAGTGAATTTGACATAGTCCTTTGATGTTTAACCGTTTTAAATGCCTATTGCCCGCTGTGCACAGTTGCCCTGAAGCCACCGGGGTGGCGGTGCCACCGGGCTTGGGCCCGCCATCGCTGCTCGCAGCTATATTTATTATTTTTTTTTTTTTTTTTTTTTTTTCCGTCTTCCGGGGCTTTTTGGGGGCCTTAACATGCTCAAAAACTCTTGAAAATTGGCACACACATTGGAATCCGCGGCCATTAGGACGCCCCAGAGGCTGGTACCCGGGCGTGGCAGGGGGGCTCGACAGCGCCCCCTTGAAAAAAGTCTGAAAATTTGGTCCATATATTAAACACGCTTGCACGTATTAGTACGAAACTCGGTACACATATAGACCTCATCGGGCCGAACAACTTTCGTACTCTAAGTTAAACGCCACGCCAACAGGAAGTCAGCTATTAAGGGTTGTTTGAAAAACGCATGCTCTGGAATTTGATATACTCCTCCTAGACGATTAATCCGATCGCCACCAAACTCGGTCAGCATGAAGTCAAGACACTGATGATTAAAAATTGCCAGGGGATTTTTGATATCTCGAACGGTTTGGCCGTGGCGAGGCAACGAATTTATGGCGAGAAAAAGGAAACAGGAAATGTGTTATAACGTCTGCATACATATATTGATCTTTATGAAACTTCACGAGTGTGTTGGTTGTAGTAGTCTGATCACATGGATGTGACTATTGTGAGTCAAAGTTATAGCGCCACCAACTGGCAGCAGGAAGTGTATCACTTTTTGAAATGCTTTGAGATCACCCTCTTATTTTTACCTGATTTGCTTCAAACTTCATCAATGTAATGGCAATACACAGCAGATGTAGACCTATGACAGGATTTTTGATATTTGAAATATTGTTGCCATGGCAACAGGTCAAACTGTAATAATATTCTTGAGTGTTTTTGAGGCTCTTAACATGCTTCAAATTGCATGAAACTCGACACACACATCAATATTGTCAACCAGTAGACAAGGACAAAGCCATAGAAATGGGCGTGGTGGAGGGGCTCAGTAGCGCCACCTTTTGACAAAAGTGGGGGGGTTAGTTTTTCCTACAGTCACCAAACTCGGTACACATATTGTTCTCATCAAGCCGGACAATTTTCTAATTTACATTCATTAGCTCCGACCAACAGGAAGTCGGCTATTTTTGTTTGAATGTTAATTTTTTGAAAAAACAGGCTATGAATTTTATACTACTACTCCTACAGGGTTTATCCAATTTACACCAAGCTTTTTTTAACTTGTTGCTAACACATTGAAGTTGTTTAATTGCAAACGGATTTTGGATACCTCAAACGGTTTGGCCGTGGCGAGGCAACAAATTTATGGCGAGAAAAAGGAAACAGGAAATGTGTTATAACGTCTGCATACATATATTGATCTTTATGAAACTTCACGAGTGTGTTGGTTGTAGTAGTCTGATCACATGGATGTGACTATTGTGAGTCAAAGTTATAGCACCACCAACTGGCAGCAGGAAGTGTATCACTTTTTGAAATGCTTTGAGATCACCCTCTTATTTTTACCTGATTTGCTTCAAACTTCATCAGTGTAATGTCAATACACAGCAGATGTAGACCTATGACAGGATTTTTGATATTTGAAATATTGTTGCCATGGCAACAGGTCAAACTGTAATAATATTCTTGAGTGTTTTTGAGGCTCTTAACATGCTTCAAATTGCATGAAACTCGACACACACATCAATATTGTCAACCAGTAGACATGGACAAAGCCATAGAAATGGGCGTGGTGAAGGGGCTCAGTAGCGCCACCTTTTGTCAAAAGTGGGGGGGTTAGTTTTTCCTACAGTCACCAAACTCGGTACACATATTGTTCTCATCAAGCTGGACAAATTTCTAATTTACATTCATTAGCTCCGACCAACAGGAAGTCGGCTATTTTTGTTTGAATGTTAATTTTTTGAAAAAACAGGCTATGAATTTTATACTACTACTCCTACAGGGTTTATCCAATTTACACCAAGCTTTTTTTAACTTGTTGCTAACACATTGAAGTTGTTTAATTGCAAACGGATTTTGGATATCTCAAACGGTTTGGCCGTGGCGAGGCAACTAATTTATGGCAAGAAAAGGGAAACAAAGTGTTATAACTTCTGCATACATTAATTGATTTTGATGAAACTTTGGCTTAGTCTTCGTTGTACAAGGCTGATCACATGGATTTGACTATTGTGATTCAAAGTCATAGCGCCACCAACTGGAAGCAGAAAATGTGTCACTTTCAGCATACATTGAGATCACCCTCTTATTTTTACCTGATTTGCTTCAAAATTCATCAGAATAATGTTAAAACTTGGCACATGTAATCCTTTGAAAATGGGCAGGGAGGAGGGGCTCTATAGCGGCACCTTGTAGTGCAGTAAATGTGGAGTGAATTTGACATAGTCCTTTGATGTTTAACCATTTTAAGTGCCTATTGCCCGCTGTGCACAGTTGCCCTGAAGCCACCGGGGTGCCGGTGCCACCGGGCTTGGGCCCGCCATCGCTGCTCGCAGCTATATTTATTATTATTATTATTATTATTATTAGGGCCCGAGCACCGATGGTGTGAGGACCCTATTGGAATTGCTCCGTTTATTAGGGCCCGAGCACCGATGGTGTGAGGACCCTATTGGAATTGCTCCGTTTATTATTATTATTATTATTAATCTTCTTCTTCTTCTTCTTCTTCTTCTTCTCCAAAGTGAATCGCATTTTAGAGGGCCTAAACGTGCTCGAAAACTCCTGAAACTTTGCACACACGTCAGAAGTGGTGAAAATTTACGTCTGTTATGGGTTTCGGAATTGGGCGTGGCAAAATGGCTCGATAGCGCCATCTAACGTACAGCCCCGCTCGCTACATTACACTAGGGTTTTGAAATTCGGTACACACATTTATCAGCCCAATACCTACAAAAAATTCTCTTGGAACGAAATCCGAAACCGAACAGGAAGTCAGATAATTTGAATTAATTCACCGTTTTTTGCATTTTCCAGACGTTGTACTTTAACGAACTCCTCCTAGAGCTTTAATCAGATCAATGTAATTTTTGGTCAGTCTAATCTAAAGACCTTTGTGACGTTAAATTGCGAAGATCTAGAGTTTTCACTGAAGGGCGTGTCCGTGGCGGCCTGACAAAGTTTGATGTTTTCGCCATGAAAAAGGAAGTTGTTGTAACTCAGACAAACAATGTCGGATCTGCCCCAAACTTCACATCCTTTATTAGAGTCCTGACCTGAAGACATCTTCATAACAATATTCAGTTACAGTCATAGCGCCACCTGCAGGCAACAGGAAATGACATGTTTTACACTGTGATTAACTCCTCATGGAGATTTAACCAGATCAACATCAAATGTTGTCAGTCTAATCTCAAGACCTTAGCGATGATAAATATCAAAGATCTTGAGTTTTCGCTGAAGGGCGTGTCTGTGGCGGCCTGACAAAATTTGATGTTTCGCCATGAAAGAGGAAGCTGCTGTAACTCAGGCATACAATGTCCGATCTGCTCCAAACTTCACATGTGTGATAAGAGTCCTGGCCTAAAGACATCTATATGACAATATTTAGTTAGTCATAGCGCCACCTGCTGGCAACAGGAAATGGCATGCTTCACGATGTAATTCACTACCAGAGTCACATTTCATTATGCTACGAAGTACCAAACATGCTAGAGACACGTTAAATCATGCAACACTTGGCTGAGTGCTAATTTATGCGATTAACGCCACGAAAGAAACAGGAAGTTGTTGTAACTCGGACATACAATGTCCGATCTGCTCCAAACTTCACATGTTCGATAATAGTCCTGGGCTGAAGACATCAACATGGCAAAATTCAGTTACGGTCAAAGTGCCACCTGTTGGCTGCAGGAAGTGTGGCATTTCGAAATGACTTTGGCATGATTCTCCTGTATTCACTCGCTTACATGCATGTCGCCCACTGTTCACTGTTTTCCTGAGGTCAACGGGTGGCGGTGAGCCCGGGTGCGAGGGCCCTCTCAACGCTGCTTGCAGCTTTAATTAGGGCCCAAGCGAAAATTCGCGCAGGGCCCTCTTGTTCTTCTAAGGATTATTATTATTTATTTATTTATTTATTTTTTTATTTTTCCCGTCTTCCGGGGCTTTTTGGGGGCCTTAACATGCTCAAAAACTCTTGAAAATTGGCACACACATTGGAATCCGCGGCCATTAGGACGCCGCAGAGGCTGGTACCCAGGCGTGGCAGGGGGCCTCGACAGCGCCCCCTTGAAAAAAGTCTGAAAATTTGGTCCATATATTAAACATGCTTGCACGTATTAGTATGAAACTCGGTACACATATAGACCTCATCAGGCCGAACAACTTTCGTGCTCTAAGTTAAACGCCACGCCAACAGGAAGTCAGCTATTAAGGGTTGTTTGAAAAACGCATGCTCTGGAATTTGATATACTCCTCCTAGACGATTAATCCGATCGCCACCAAACTCGGTCAGCATGAAGTCAAGACACTGATGATTAAAAATTGCCAGCGGATTTTTGATATCTCGAACGGTTTGGCCGTGGCGAGGCAACGCATTTATGGCGAGAAAAAGGAAACAGGAAATGTGTTATAACGTCTGCATACATATATTGATCTTTATGAAACTTCACGAGTGTGTTGGTTGTAGTAGTCTGATCACATGGATGTGACTATTGTGAGTCAAAGTTATAGCGCCACCAACTGGCAGCAGGAAGTGTATCACTTTTTGAAATGCTTTGAGATCACCCTCTTATTTTTACCTGATTTGCTTCAAACTTCATCAGTGTAATGTCAATACACAGCAGATGTAGACCTATGACAGGATTTTTGATATTTGAAATATTGTTGCCATGGCAACAGGTCAAACTGTAATAATATTCTTGAGTGTTTTTGAGGCTCTTAACATGCTTCAAATTGCATGAAACTCGACACACACATCAATATTGTCAACCAGTAGACATGGACAAAGCCATAGAAATGGGCGTGGTGAAGGGGCTCAGTAGCGCCACCT
Organism: Ancherythroculter nigrocauda; assembly: GCA_036281575.1. Taxonomy (NCBI): domain Eukaryota; kingdom Metazoa; phylum Chordata; class Actinopteri; order Cypriniformes; family Xenocyprididae; genus Ancherythroculter; species Ancherythroculter nigrocauda. Next base: position 34,236,101 of record VTFQ01000021.1, read on the forward strand.
TTTGTCAAAAGTGGGGTGGTTAGTTTTTCCTACAATCACCAAACTCGGTACACATATTGTTCTCATCAAGCCGGACAATTTTCTAATTTACATTCATTAGCTCCGACCAACAGGAAGTCGGCTATTTTTGTTTGAATGTTAATTTTTTGAAAAAACAGGCTATGAATTTTATACTACTACTCCTACAGGGTTTATCCAATTTACACCAAGCTTTTTTTAACTTGTTGCTAACACATTGAAGTTGTTTAATTGCAAACGGATTTTGGATACCTCAAACGGTTTGGCCGTGGCGAGGCAACAAATTTATGGCGAGAAAAAGGAAACAGGAAATGTGTTATAACGTCTGCATACATATATTGATCTTTATGAAACTTCACGAGTGTGTTAGTTGTAGTAGTCTGATCACATGGATGTGACTATTGTGAGTCAAAGTTATAGCGCCACCAACTGGCAGCAGGAAGTGTATCACTTTTTGAAATGCTTTGAGATCACCCTCTTATTTTTACCTGATTTGCTTCAAACTTCATCAGTGTAATGTCAATACACAGCAGATGTAGACCTATGACAGGATTTTTGATATTTGAAATATTGTTGCCATGGCAACAGGTCAAACTGTAATAATATTCTTGAGTGTTTTTGAGGCTCTTAACATGCTTCAAATTGCATGAAACTCGACACACACATCAATATTGTCAACCAGTAGACATGGACAAAGCCATAGAAATGGGCGTGGTGAAGGGGCTCAGTAGCGCCACCTTTTGTCAAAAGTGGGGGGGTTAGTTTTTCCTACAGTCACCAAACTCGGTACACATATTGTTCTCATCAAGCTGGACAATTTTCTAATTTACATTCATTAGCTCCGACCAACAGGAAGTTGGCTATTTTTGTTTGAATGTTAATTTTTTGAAAAAACAGGCTATGAATTTTATACTACTACTCCTACAGGGTTTATCCAATTTACACCAAGCTTTTTTTAACTTGTTGCTAACACATTGAAGTTGTTTAATTGCAAACGGATTTTGGATACCTCAAACGGTTTGGCCGTGGCGAGGCAACGAATTTATGGCAAGAAAAGGGAAACAAAGTGTTATAACTTCTGCATACATTAATTGATTTTGATGAAACTTCGGCTTAGTCTTCGTTGTACAAGGCTGATCACATGGATGTGACTATTGTGATTCAAAGTCATAGCGCCACCAGCTGGAAGCAGAAAATGTGTCACTTTCAGCATACATTGAGATCACCCTCTTATTTTTACCTGATTTGCTTCAAAATTCATCAGAATAATGTTAAAACTTGGCACATGTAAACCTTTGAAAATGAGCTGGGAGGAGGGGCTCTATAGCGGCACCTTGTAGTGCAGTAAATGTGGAGTGAATTTGACATAGTCCTTTGATGTTTTACCGTTTTAAATGCCTATTGCCCGCCGTGCACAGTTGCACTGAAGCCACCGGGGTGGCGGTGCCACCGGGCTTGGGCCCGCCATCGCTGCTCGCAGCTATATTTATTAGGGCCCAAGCGAATTAAGCGCGCAGGGCCCTCTTGTTCTTCTAAGGATTATTAGGGCCCAAGCGAATTAAGCGCGCAGGGCCCTCTTGTTCTTCTAAGGATTATTAGGGCCCGAGCACCGATGGTGTGAGGACCCTATTGGAATTGCTCCGTTTATTATTATTAGGGCCCAAGCGAAAATTCGCGCAGGGCCCTCTTGTTCTTCTAAGGATTATTAGGGCCCAAGCGAATTAAGCGCGCAGGGCCCTCTTGTTCTTCTAAGGATTATTATTATTTTTTTTTTTATTTTTTTTTTTCCGTCTTCCGGGGCTTTTTGGGGGCCTTAACATGCTCAAAAACTCTTGAAAATTGGCACACACATTGGAATCCGCGGCCATTAGGACGCCCCAGAGGCTGGTATCCGGGCGTGGCAGGGGGGCTCGACAGCGCCCCCTTGAAAAAAGTCTGAAAATTTGGTCCATATATCAAACACGCTTGCACGTATTAGTATGAAACTCGGTACACATATAGACCTCATCGGGCCGAACAACTTTCGTACTCTAAGTTAAACGCCACGCCAACAGGAAGTCAGCTATTAAGGGTTGTTTGAAAAACGCATGCTCTGGAATTTGATATACTCCTCCTAGACGATTAATCCGATCGCCACCAAACTGGGTCAGCATGAAGTCAAGACACTGATGATTAAAAATTGCCAGGGGATTTTTGATATCTCGAACGGTTTGGCCGTGGCGAGGCAATGAATTTATGGCGAGAAAAAGGAAACAGGAAATGTGTTATAACGTCTGCATACATATATTGATCTTTATGAAACTTCACGAGTGTGTTGGTTGTAGTAGTCTGATCACATGGATGTGACTATTGTGAGTCAAAGTTATAGCGCCACCAACTGGCAGCAGGAAGTGTATCACTTTTTGAAATGCTTTGAGATCACCCTCTTATTTTTACCTGATTTGCTTCAAACTTCATCAGTGTAATGTCAATACACAGCAGATGTAGACCTATGACAGGATTTTTGATATTTGAAATATTGTTGCCATGGCAACAGGTCAAACTGTAATAATATTCTTGAGTGTTTTTGAGGCTCTTAACATGCTTCAAATTGCATGAAACTCGACACACGCATCAATATTGTCAACCAGTAGACATGGACAAAGCCATAGAAATGGGCGTGGTGAAGGGGCTCAGTAGCGCCACCTTTTGTCAAAAGTGGGGGGGGTTAGTTTTTCCTACAGTCACCAAACTCGGTACACATATTGTTCTCATCAAGCCGGACAATTTTCTAATTTACATTCTTTAGCTCCGACCAACAGGAAGTCGGCTATTTTTGTTTGAATGTTAATTTTTTGAAAAAACAGGCTATGAATTTTATACTACTACTCCTACAGGGTTTATCCAATTTACACCAAGCTTTTTTTAACTTGTTGCTAACACATTGAAGTTGTTTAATTGCAAACGGATTTTGGATATCTCAAACGGTTTGGCCATGGCGAGGCAATAAATTTATGGCGAGAAAAAGGAAACAGGAAATGTGTTATAACGTCTGCATACATATATTGATCTTTATGAAACTTCACGAGTGTGTTAGTTGTAGTAGTCTGATCACATGGATGTGACTATTGTGAGTCAAAGTTATAGCGCCACCAACTGGCAGCAGGAAGTGTATCAATTTTTGAAATGCTTTGAGATCACCCTCTTATTTTTACCTGATTTGCTTCAAACTTCATCAGTGTAATGTCAATACACAGCAGATGTAGACCTATGACAGGATTTTTGATATTTGAAATATTGTTGCCATGGCAACAGGTCAAACTGTAATAATATTCTTGAGTGTTTTTGAGGCTCTTAACATGCTTCAAATTGCATGAAACTCGACACACACATCAATATTGTCAACCAGTAGACATGGACAAAGCCATAGAAATGGGCGTGGTGAAGGGGCTCAGTAGCGCCACCTTTTGTCAAAAGTGGGGGGGTTAGTTTTTCCTACAGTCACCAAACTCGGTACACATATTGTTCTCATCAAGCCGGACAATTTTCTAATTTACATTCATTAGCTCCGACCAACAGGAAGTCGGCTATTTTTGTTTGAATGTTAATTTTTTGAAAAAACAGGCTATGAATTTTATACTACTACTCCTACAGGGTTTATCCAATTTACACCAAGCTTTTTTTAACTTGTTGCTAACACATTGAAGTTGTTTAATTGCAAACGGATTTTGGATACCTCAAACGGTTTGGCCGTGGCGAGGCAACAAATTATGGCGAGAAAAAGGAAACAGGAAATGTGTTATAACGTCTGCATACATATATTGATCTTTATGAAACTTCACGAGTGTGTTAGTTGTAGTAGTCTGATCACATGGATGTGACTATTGTGAGTCAAAGTTATAGCGCCACCAACTGGCAGCAGGAAGTGTATCACTTTTTGAAATGCTTTGAGATCACCCTCTTATTTTTACCTGATTTGCTTCAAACTTCATCAGTGTAATGTCAATACACAGCAGATGTAGACCTATGACAGGATTTTTGATATTTGAAATATTGTTGCCATGGCAACAGGTCAAACTGTAATAATATTCTTGAGTGTTTTTGAGGCTCTTAACATGCTTCAAATTGCATGAAACTCGACACACACATCAATATTGTCAACCAGTAGACATGGACAAAGCCATAGAAATGGGCGTGGTGAAGGGGCTCAGTAGCGCCACCTTTTGTCAAAAGTGGGGGGGTTAGTTTTTCCTACAGTCACCAAACTCGGTACACATATTGTTCTCATCAAGCTGGACAATTTTCTAATTTACATTCATTAGCTCCGACCAACAGGAAGTTGGCTATTTTTGTTTGAATGTTAATTTTTTGAAAAAACAGGCTATGAATTTTATACTACTACTCCTACAGGGTTTATCCAATTTACACCAAGCTTTTTTTAACTTGTTGCTAACACATTGAAGTTGTTTAATTGCAAACGGATTTTGGATACCTCAAACGGTTTGGCCGTGGCGAGGCAACGAATTTATGGCAAGAAAAGGGAAACAAAGTGTTATAACTTCTGCATACATTAATTGATTTTGATGAAACTTCGGCTTAGTCTTCGTTGTACAAGGCTGATCACATGGATGTGACTATTGTGATTCAAAGTCATAGCGCCACCAGCTGGAAGCAGAAAATGTGTCACTTTCAGCATACATTGAGATCACCCTCTTATTTTTACCTGATTTGCTTCAAAATTCATCAGAATAATGTTAAAACTTGGCACATGTAAACCTTTGAAAATGAGCTGGGAGGAGGGGCTCTATAGCGGCACCTTGTAGTGCAGTAAATGTGGAGTGAATTTGACATAGTCCTTTGATGTTTTACCGTTTTAAATGCCTATTGCCCGCCGTGCACAGTTGCACTGAAGCCACCGGGGTGGCGGTGCCACCGGGCTTGGGCCCGCCATCGCTGCTCGCAGCTATATTTATTAGGGCCCAAGCGAATTAAGCGCGCAGGGCCCTCTTGTTCTTCTAAGGATTATTAGGGCCCAAGCGAATTAAGCGCGCAGGGCCCTCTTGTTCTTCTAAGGATTATTAGGGCCCGAGCACCGATGGTGTGAGGACCCTATTGGAATTGCTCCGTTTATTATTATTAGGGCCCAAGCGAAAATTCGCGCAGGGCCCTCTTGTTCTTCTAAGGATTATTAGGGCCCAAGCGAATTAAGCGCGCAGGGCCCTCTTGTTCTTCTAAGGATTATTATTATTTTTTTTTTATTTATTTTTTTTCCGTCTTCCGGGGCTTTTTGGGGGCCTTAACATGCTCAAAAACTCTTGAAAATTGGCACACACATTGGAATCCGCGGCCATTAGGACGCCCGAGAGGCTGGTACCGGGCGTGGCAGGGGGGCTCGACAGCGCCCCCTTGAAAAAAGTCTGAAAATTTGGTCCATATATTAAACATGCTTGCACGTATTAGTATGAAACTCGGTACACATATAGACCTCATCGGGCCGAACAACTTTCGCTCTAAGTTAATCGCCACGCCAACAGGAAGTCAGCTATTAAGGGTTGTTTGAAAAACGCATGCTCTGGAATTTGATATACTCCTCCTAGACGATTAATCCGATCGCCACCAAACTCGGTCAGCATGAAGTCAAGACACTGATGATTAAAAATTGCCAGGGGATTTTTGATATCTCGAACGGTTTGGCCGTGGCGAGGCAACGAATTTATGGCGAGAAAAAGGAAACAGGAAATGTGTTATAACGTCTTAATACATATATTGATCTTTATGAAACTTCACGAGTGTGTTGGTTGTAGGAGTCTGATCACATGGATGTGACTATTGTGAGTCAAAGTTATAGCGCCACCAACTGGCAGCAGGAAGTGTATCACTTTTTGAAATGTTTTGAGATCACCCTCTTATTTTTACCTAATTTGCTTCAATCTTCATCAGTGTAATGTCAATACACAGCAGATGTAGACCTATGACAGGATTTTTGATATTTGAAATATTGTTGCCATGGCAACAGGTCAAACTGTAATAATATTCTTGAGTGTTTTGAGGCTCTTAACATGCTTCAAATTGCATGAAACTCGACACACCATCAATATTGTCAACCAGTAGACATGGACAAAGCCATAGAAATGGGCGTGGTGGAGGGGCTCAGTAGCGCCACCTTTTGACAAAAGTGGGGGGTTAGTTTTCCTACAGTCACCAAACTCGGTACACATATTGTTCTCATCAAGCCGGACAATTTTCTAATTTACATTCATTAGCTCCGACCAACAGGAAGTCAGCTATTTTTGTTTGAATGTTAATTTTTTGAAAAAACAGGCTATGAATTTTATACTACTACTCCTACAGGGTTTATCCAATTTACACCAAGCTTTTTTTAACTTGTTGCGAACACATTGAAGTTGTTTAATTGCAAACGGATTTTGGATATCTCAAACGGTTTGGCCGTGGCGAGGCAACGAATTTATGGCGAGAAAAGGAAACAGGAAATGTGTTATAACGTCTGCATACATTGATTGATCTTTATGAAACTTCAGAGTGTGTTTTGTAGTAGTCTGATCACATGGATGTAACTATTGTGAGTCAAAGTTATAGCGCCACCAAATGGCAGCAGAAGTGTATCACTTTTAAATGCTTTGAGATCACCCTCTTATTTTTACCTGATTTGCTTCAAACTTCATCAGTGTAATGTCAATACACAGCAGATGTAGACCTATGACAGGATTTTTGATATTTGAAATATTGTTGCCATGGCAACAGGTCAAACTGTAATAATATTCTTGAGTGTTTTTGAGGCTCTTAACATGCTTCAAATTGCATGAAACTCGACACACACATCAATATTGTCAACCAGTAGACATGGACAAAGCCATAGAAATGGGCGTGGTGGAGGGGCTCAGTAGCGCCACCTTTTGACAAAAGTGGGGGGGTTAGTTTTTCCTACAGTCACCAAACTCGGTACACATATTGTTCTCATCAAGCCGGACAATTTTCTAATTTACATTCATTAGCTCCGACCAACAGGAAGTCGCTATTTTGTTTGAATGTTAATTTTTTGAAAAAACAGGCTATGAATTTTATACTACTACTCCTACAGGGTTTATCCAATTTACACCAAGCTTTTTTTAACTTGTTGCTAACACATTGAAGTTGTTTAATTGCAAACGGATTTTGGATATCTCAAACGGTTTGGCCGTGGCGAGGCAACGAATTTATGGCAAGAAAAGGAAACAAAGTGTTATAACTTCTGCATACATTAATTGATTTTGATGAAACTTTGGCTTAGTCTTCGTTGTACAAGGCTGATCACATGGATTTGACTATTGTGATTCAAAGTCATAGCGCCACCAACTGGAAGCAGAAAATGTGTCACTTTCAGCATACATTGAGATCACCCTCTTATTTTTACCTGATTTGCTTCAAAATTCATCAGATAATGTTAAAACTTGGCACATGTAATCCTTTGAAAATGGGCAGGGAGGAGGGGCTCTATAGCGGCACCTTGTAGTGCAGTAAATGTGGAGTGAATTTGACATAGTCCTTTGATGTTTAACCGTTTTAAGTGCCTATTGCCCGCTGTGCACAGCTGCCCTGAAGCCACCGGGGTGGCGGTGCCACCGGGCTTGGGCCCGCCATCGCTGCTCGCAGCTATATTTTATTATTTTTTTTATTTTTTTTCCGTCTTCTGGGGCTTTTTGGGAGCCTTAACATGCTCAAAAACTCCTTGAAAATTGCACACACATTGGAATCCGCGGCCATTAGGACGCCGCAGAGGCTGGTACCCGGCGTGGCAGGGGGGCTCGACAGCGCCCCCTTGAAAAAAGTCTGAAAATTTGGTCCATATATTAAACACGCTTGCACGTATTAGTATGAAATTGGGCCCGCCATCGCTGCTCGCAGCTATATTTCTTCTTCTTCTTCTTCTTCTCCAAAGTAAATCACATTTTAGAGGGCCTAAACGTGCTCGAAAACTCATGAAACTTTGCACACGCGTCAGAATGTGAAAATTTACGTCTGTTATGGGTTTCGGAATTGGGCGTGGCAAAATGGCTCGATAGCGCCATCTAACGTACAGCCCCGCTCGCTACATAACACTAGGGGTTTGAAATTCGGTACACACATTTTCAGCCCAGTACCTACAAAAAATTCCTTGGAGCGAAATCCGAAACCAAACAGGAAGTCAGATATTTTTGAATTAATTCACCGTTTTTTTTTTTTCTAGAGCTTGTACTTTAACGAACTCCTCCTAGAGATTTAATCAGATCAATGTCATTTTTGGTCAGTCTAATCTAAAGACCTTTGACTTTAAATTGCGAAGATCTAGAGTTTTCGCTGAAGGGCGTGTCCGTGGCGGCCTGACAAAGTTTGATGTTTTCGCCATGAAAAGGAAGTTGTTGTAACTCAGACAAACAATGTTGGATCTGCCCCAAACTTCACATGCTTTATTAGAGTCCTGACCTGAACATCTTCATAACAATATTCTTTACAGTCATAGCGCCACCTGCAGGCAACAGGAATGACATGTTTTACACTGTTATTACTCCTCATGGAGATTTAACCAGATCAACATCATCAAAGTCTGATGTTTCGCCATGAAAGAGGAAACTGTTTAACTCAGGCATACTATGTCCGATCTGCTCCAAACTTCACATGTGTGTAAGAGTCCTAGCCTAAGACGTCTATATGATAATATTCAGTTAGTCATAGCGCCACCTGCTGGCAACAGGAAGTGCATGCTTTATACTGTAATTCACTACCAGATTCACATTTCATCGCCACGAAGTACCAACAGCTAGAAACACGTTAAATCATGCACACCTTGCTGAGTGCTAATGTATGCGATTACGCCACGAAAGAAACAGAAGTGTTGTAACTCAGGCATACAATGTCCGATCTGCTTCAAACTTCACGTGTTCAATGATAGTCCTGGCCTGAAGACATCAACATGGCAAAATTCAGTTACGGTAAAAGCGCCACCTGTTGGCCGCAGGAAGTGTGGCATTTCGAAATGACTTTGGCATAATTCTCCTGTATTCACTCACTTAAATGCATGACGCCCACGGTTCACTGTTTCCTGAGGCCAACGGGTGGCGGTGAGCCCGGGTGCGAGGGCCCTCTCAACGCTGGCTTGCAGCTTTAATTATAGGGCCCAAGCGAATTTAGCGCGCAGGGCCCTCTTGTTCTTACCGCGCAGGGCCCTCTGTTCTTCTAAGGATTATTAGGGCCCAAGCGAAATTCGCGCAGGGCCCTCTTGTTCTTCTAAGGATTATTATTATTATTTTTTTTTTTTTTTTTTTTTTTTTTTTTTTTTTTTTTTTTCCGTCTTCCGGGGCTTTTGGGGGCCTTAACATGCTCAAAAACTCTTGAAAATTGCACACACATTGGAATCCGCGGCCATTA